>VVHJ01032124.1:31607-49289 GCA_015107715.1 Tylochromis polylepis
AAGCTTGTTTGGCTTGGCATAAAATTTAATTAAGCATCATTTCCCAAAATGCTAAACTTGTTTCCTCTCATGCCTTTAATCTTCTAATACCCCGTAGCCCTTTTTATCAGGGAATATTGAAAATCCTTATAAAACAAACAAACTTGTTATTTATTCTGGCTGTATATTATTTTGCCAGGAATGATGCAAATGAGTAGACTTTTCTGCATGCAAGTAGACCAGGACTTTGAGTAATGACTAATTCTAAAACAGACTGCATGCACTGTTACATAGACTGAGTCACTTAAAGGCATTGTGATGAAACGGACTGGCTACTGTAAGTTGTTAAAATGTATGACAAAGACACCCAAGTGTGCGATTTAGGAGCTAAATAATAACAATAATAATAATAATAATAATAACTTGACTAAATCTACTTCTCCATCTCTGCTGAATCTGTTGATCTGTTTCAGTAGGTAAAGGTAATAAAAAAGAACTACAACTACAATCTTGAGTCTTTTAAAATCTTCTGTTCTGTGGACATAAAATGTAGGAATCACTACTGGTAGCATGAGACGTTATCTGCGGACCATTCCAACCAAGAAGTTTCCATCTTCTTGGGACAGCAGCTATACTACTTATGCAGCCTTGTTGTTACTTCTCCAGTGCACCTGTTGTCACCGTCATTTGCACCAAAGCAGGTGAAACTGATTCACAATGGTTTATGAATTAGTACCCTTGTTTAGCTGACTTTATGTTATACTGTGATCATCTGGTATTCCCCTAATCTTATTGAGCAGTGTCTATTACGGGATTACATCCACCTCTCATTTGTCTCTCTGATTCTTTTCGTTCTTCATTATCCATTTGTTAAAAAACAAACAAACAAAAAAAGGTGACGCTCCCCGAGTCTCTTTTATGTTCATAACATAATCGTCTCTTTTTTAGTCCTTTTTTAGTACTGCTGAAATTTAAACTGAAAACAGTCCTGAAAGCTCAAACCATCACTTATTATAATTTCATGGCAGCTTTGCCCCAGTTGAGCTCTATAAATAGTCTGATTGACATGACTTCTGCTATTTTTGACTGCAGGTGCTTTCCCTCCCATTTTCCCTTCCTTGATTTCTTGCCAATGAGCTCACTATTTTTAGATTTTTCTGTTTCAGCTCACTAGGGAGTTAGGGACGGTGGGAGTGTGTGTATGTGTAGCTGGGCTGTCACTAATGTTAGCATACTGTGGGTTATGCCGAAGTGGGGCATGAGGACAGCAGGAGCACAGAGGATAGTGGGGAATGCCTTGCCTATCTATAACCGTAATCTTGAAAATGAACTACTGAAATATACTGTATATGCATGCTAGGCCAGGATAGAAATAATCAGTGCCTAGAAGAGCCTTAGACACTGGTCATTGCTCTTATATCAGCTCTTAGCAGAAGAACATGGTTACACGAAGCTAAGTCCGGAGTGTAGATGTGTGAAAGGAAAGGAATAAAAATTTAGATTTTGGTCAAAACAGCAAGCACAAAAAATGCATTGTTAGTAAAAATACAGTGTTAATAAATCCATTCATCCCTGCTGAACAAAGAGAAGCTTTGTGTCTATGTGTATGTGTGTTTTTCTTTAATGCATATCTCCATTTATTCTTCATAGTTTTACTATATCTCCCTTATTCTTGCCTTCTTCTGTTCCATCTTTCCTCCGATCTTTCCTTCTTCCTTCTTTTCCATCTCCCTCCTTCCTCGCTGGCAAAGACTCAGCTGGCGTCCCTTGACACGAAAACAAGCCCGGTCGTCATAGCAACCTCATGTAGTCCACATGAAGTGATGCTCGTTTATTTTTAGATACCTCCTATTTAAGACAATCAGAAAGGTGTTAACGGGTACGCCCGATAAACTTAACACCCATATCGTGCCGGCATCTGTTAGGCACTGCTAAATGTGTGCATCAGGGGTTTATCATTTTACCTCATACACAAAATATTGTATATTCATAGTTCAAACTAAATTCTGTTCGGTTCAGTGACAGAAATCCAGTTTTCTCTTTGAAAGTACATGATTTAGATATTTTTTTGTTAAAGTTATTCAACTTTTGTTACCATCCTATAAATACCATTATGGCTGTCAACAGCACCCTAAAGAAGATGAAAATGGCAATAAATTTGGTCTGCGATGTAGTATTGTCATGTTGTTGCTTTATTTTGAGATCAAATTCAAAATTAGATACTAAATCATAATGAAAAAGTATAATTTTATTAAATTTAGAAACAGTAATTTAGGATATTTATGCGAGTAATGAAAAAAAAAAACAGAAAAAATACCCACAACTTAAATATGAGTCTTATTAAAAAAAGA
The DNA here is from genome assembly GCA_015107715.1 of Tylochromis polylepis. Classification (NCBI taxonomy): domain Eukaryota; kingdom Metazoa; phylum Chordata; class Actinopteri; order Cichliformes; family Cichlidae; genus Tylochromis; species Tylochromis polylepis. The sequence goes on from VVHJ01032124.1 coordinate 33,938, forward strand.
ACAAAATTCAGTACTTGTAGTATTTTAGTGCTTTTAAATTTTCCTTCCAGAAAATCTTTCATGGAGACCACTGCAAGTCACTTCAAACTTTCCTACTTAAAAGTTGTGTTTTAGAAGTGCAAATTACTTGTTCTTTAAATTAAATGACAAACCCTTTTGCAAAGTATGCAAATGCAATGCAGTTTTTAAACTGCTAAATAAGTAACAACTGAGGCTAGTCATTTTCAGATCTAAAATTGTCATCAGAGTGAATTTGAAAAAATGAAACTAAAAAAAATAATGTGTTGTTTTATTTTCCCCCAAAGTTACCTCATCATTCTTTTACATTACAGTAGAACGTTCAGTATCATTTCAGTCAGCTTTAGTAAACTGCTAAAAAATAGTATCCAACTGAGGCTGTATACTTCAGACTCTTCATTGCTGTTGCTGAAGCTGTGATGAAGCCCATAAGAACTTGGCATGCCTGCATTATCATATAACTGCAGTGAAAAAACTCAAAGCATTTATGACTAAATGAAAAGATCCAGTGGAAGGGCTCCTTTCACCATCCAGAAAAACCTGGCTGATATAAAAGGATTCATTTTATGACTAGAAATGAAATACCTTTCAGCTTTGTCTAAAATGTCATCCTTTGTGTATACCCCTCTGTCCCTTTATCACACACAGATATATAGGTTAGTATCCAGGCTCATTCTAGTCCAGATGGCTATTATTTGTCTTGTGCTGGCTGTTTACAGCTTTGTGCTACCTTTACACAGTGACATTTGCCAGTGCCACTGTTGCCCCTTGCCCACTCTAATAACAGCTCGTGCCAACACAGCGGAACCCACCTGGCATTTTGCTGGCATTGTCTGAGCAAATCTCTTTTACATGTATTGTCCCTGTTCCACATTTACACCATTTTGGTTTTTCATGCTCCATTCAACTATCCACCTAGTGGACCTAATTAACAACAGGTGAAACATCTGTTTTTCTTGGCCATTTGACCCAATCAGCCAAAGTTCTGAGCTCTGATGTTATCTCACTGGAAGATTTTGAGAGTAATTCTTCTTCTTTGTTTTCTTCTTCATCTTCTGGCTGCTCCCTTTAGGGCTCGTAACATCAGATCATCTGCCTCCATCTCACCCTATCCCTAGTATCCTCTTCTGCCAACTAATGTTTCATCTGATCATATCTATACATGCAGATAGACTTTGATCGATTTTTTGTCTTTAGATTATTTTTTGTCTCTCTAACAGCATGGGTCAAGAAATGGCAATGCCAGCCTGTAAGTCGCTGATGATCAAGACGAATAATGGATGAGTAATTTTCTGACTTTTCAGTGAGCACCAACATAGGGACAAACTCTTATGCTGAACAAAATGACGTTTGAAAAGTCACAATTAATTTTTTCGTTTGTTCAGTACTTTGATTTATGAACAGAATATATGGTAAATTAAGGACAGCCCCGTTAACCTTTAGATGTATACAGATTTTTTTAAGTATAGTTTACCAAAAACCAAAACCAAAAACAAGTTTCTTGTATCGCTGTAGACGCTGAGTCTGCCAAAAAGAAAGACTGTTGTCTTTTCAACGGCTAGGTCAGATATCATTCTTATTCTAAAGATAGCCTTGATGAAGCAAGTCAGAAGCCAGTTTCTGCAGTGTGCCTTCATGGTTCAGTTTACCTGAGTGCCAAAACATGTCATGATTGTCATTTGACACCGCTGGAGTATAGACATTTGACTTAAATACAATATAACAAGCATGCTGGTTTTTGCAAGGATATTTCTGCTTTATTTTTGTAGTAAAGACAAATTACTTAAGAACACAACAAGGACCTTAATAAGAAAATGAATTGCCTCATTGAGCTATGCAAATGTAATCAACATAATGGTTAACATATGCATGACACATGTAACCTGTGGTAATGTGTGTAGGTGGATGTACACAGGACATATGTGCACATAATAAGGCTCAAATAAAAACAAGTTTTGGAACAGTGATCAGAAATTTGTTTTTATTGGTTGGGTGAGCTAAAGGTACAAATTGGTACCTGGCAATATAAATCAATTATTCAATAAAAAAAAATATTCATTTAATTAGTTAAAATCAATTTCAAGCTGCGCAGCAAAAATTGCACTTTAAAACTGTTTTATAATAATAATAATTTTATTTTAACAACCTTAGGTATGTTAATAGTCAATGCTTACATAAATCTCTTCTTCAGCCAGACAGCGAATCTCACATTTTTCCTGCCAGAATAATTTTTAGCTGTCATTGTCAGACAGTCTGCAGCTATGATTCATCAGCTGCAGTAAGGTATACAGTTTCGTTTTGCTGGTTTGTTAATCAACTCTTCTCAAGCTGTACATCAATATGGTTTTAAAAGTGCTTCAAAAGGTGTGTTTTACTATTTACTAGTACAATTAAAAAAAGTTAAATAAAATATATTAATTCATTTTTAAAATTAATTTGACCTCTTTAGGGTTCTGTCTGATCAAAACTAGTCTCACCATGTAAACATATATATATATATATTTTTGCTTTGATATCATGGTTGCAGTTCTTCAGACTTAAATAAATAAATATAATAATGTCTTTGGATTGTTCCAGCCTGTTCAAGAAGGATGATTTATAACCCTCTCATTGGTGTTAGGATCCTAAATCACCTTGTTGGGGGTTATTTCAATAATGCTATAATGCAGCCCCTTGCACAACTCGAGGTGTTAGCTAGATAGAGCAAGATGCTTCTGTCTGATTAATCCACTCAATGAATTGTCAGGCTAGGCAATAGATTGTCCACAGAGTTAGACAAAAAGAATTATGACCTCATAGGTCATGTTTGTGTATTTGTCTGTATTCCAGTGAGGAAGGAAACACATCGTTTAACTGAGTAACTGTGAAATGAAAATTAAATATATATCAGTATATTTGTCTTATGTGAAGAAAATGAATAACCACTAAATAAATATGGGTATACATATTTACAAATACTTAATTAAATAAATAGAAATGAAATTCATTAGTTATAGAGTACACTAATAACAATTTAACAGATGCGTCAGAAATAAGCTCAGCGTCACATTAACGACCTGTGTAACTGCGTCTCACCCTATGGTGGCTGGGATAGGCTTGTATCTTGTAGAATACACAAAAGATAATATGCTCATTTTTTAGCCATCACAAAGATACCAGGTAAGATGCTACAGATGCTGCTGAAGCATCTGTACGTTTAACAGTTTGTTAATGTACAGACACTTAAATATGGTGTTTGCAATGCATTTTTTACATAAAAAAGCAGAACATGTGTTCTGCTCATAATCTCATAATCGTTTTATTTAGTCCAGTAGTTCTTCTTCATTTTCATTTCATCATTCTTTTTCTTTTTACTGCTGACTGCTGTGTTCTTAGCTCAAATTTTGTTTCAATTGTGCTTACTTATGGCTAATAATTTAGTTTTTATGAATGCAACCTAAGTCATGCTTTTCTTCAGCACACTGGAGTTCCACCTATAAAGAAATGTATTACCTAAATGAAGTTTTGCTAGAACATTTCAAAACCTTTTATTTGTGTCATTGCATTATAAAAAAAAAGATCATCATACTACAGTAGTAACAGTAGTGTATTTTCGTGTATTTATTTTTTTTCACTTTTTTTGCTGCCTATTCACCTACCTGTGTAGATATTCTGACTGAACGCAACTACGTTTTTGTATGATGTGTCATGTTTTACATTTTCTGTATAGATGTACAGTATGTGGTTTTGAGCAGCTATTCAGTATGTGAATACGTAAGATACGTACGTAATCATTTTTTATGGTCATGACTTGTCAGTTCCTTGGTTATATTAGGTGATGTCCAGATACTGTATGTTCTATGTGTGTATATTATTTTTCTAAAAAACGTGTTCTTTCCCTCTCTCTCTCTCTTTTCAAACTCAATGAACTGGAATTATCCATTACTTTCAGTTGAATGGCAAAAGCAAAACTGACTGAGCAGTATGTTGACTGTTATATAACTGGCATACAACAAACACACCAATATTACAGCTGTATGCTCCTGAACCTGTTCTACACATAAGATATTCCCACTGGTGTTGTGTTTGTAGCTCAGCGCCACTGTTTTAATATTCTCGTCACATTTGAGTAATGACCCCCTTGGGCTTGTCCCCAGCATTATGTTTTGTCATGTTTGTCACCACCCTGCTCTCTCCTTAAATTTAAGGTGCCATCTGTCAGCTTGCACCCTGTTTGTGTGAGTGGCAGGTGCTCTTGAATCTGCCAACCACCTGGTGTGTACGCAGCAAAGAGCCTCCATCAGAACATGTCATTAGCTCTAGCGTTCACTTACAGTACGCTTTATATATGAAATACAAACGTATTCACGTAACCTGCTTTGTTACAGCGCTTTGAAGATAAGGGAGTGGGCAGTCAGTCAGCACCTTCAAAGAAAGTGTGACATGGTCACTGGTGGTGGTATTGTTGCAAATCATGAGGTTGGCCAACAGTCTAATTAAACTGTACAGAATATCAAGCGCTTACTCCCATAAACCAGCAGCCACATTTAGCTTCAAAACAAACAACTGCACAGAATTAAACAGTAAAAATGATTCATAACAGCTGTAAATCTATAGAGTGTTTCCAAATGCCTGCAGTATCAATAATACTGCACTGGCACTGTGCATAGAACATACTATCACAGAAATGTGCGGTCAAGGTTGGTCAAGAGAAGGTTTGATGAGATGATGCCATGAGATGAGAGGCTATCACTCACCACAAATTACAGGAATTGCCCTTTATGTACGTCTACTGCATTTTTTACTTAATTATCAGGTTGTGTCTAACCTTGTGATTAGTGGTTGTTACTATGACCAGAAAATGGATTCATGGACAACCTGATCAGCTGACTCATCACCATTCTTCAGTCTTGCCATTAGTGTTGCATTAATATAAAATGTGTTGCTGGCGATAAATGCATTCACGCACCTTTAAAATGCAGAAATTTCATATATGGCAGTGTCCTACATATGTCATATGTGGTTTCACTCAACTTCACTTATATGTAGTCTTCTTCATATATTTTGTATATCATGCTGGGTCCTTACAAGCCTAGAGTCAGACTCATATATTCTATATTTCACCCAATTTCAGCAGCACTTTCAAGTCAATTACATCAGAGCGTCATGCCCACAGTTAATATAATAATTGGAGGGGAAACATTCCAGTGTGTAGATGATAAAAGTGTCTGAAAACAAATATTTTTGTCTATTTTCTTTTCCTCTAGATTGAAGGAGAGGAGGAGCAGAGACGTTTCGATGAGGGGAAAACACGTTACCTCCAAAATAAAGAAAAGAGACTTTCAGATAAGACGCGCGGGCAGTGACGCTGCTACTCAGAATTTAACAGCTGCAGCGAGAATACATAAACCCCACACAATATGTAGTATGAAGGAAACAAAATAAACATTTTCTGCTTTATGATTATTACTTTCTGTTGAACTTGAACCTGTGATTTTTTTTTTCCTGTGCTACACCAAAGTATCCACATATACTGTATATGTATGTAAGAGTACATAATTTATTTTGGAGAGAATTTTAATGACGTATGAAGAGTCTTTTTTTCGATCACTGTCTCCTGACTCTGTGTAGAAGAGTACTATTTTGTTTGTGGAAAAACTGAAGACTTAATTATCATGTCAGTGTAAAGTGATAATCTGAGCACAAGGAAACTGATGAATAAGCGAGTGAGTAATAATGAATAAAAGATCCAAGTGCTAGTCTGGGGCTCTCGCCGTGTGTCCTTGCTAGTTTGATGATGGTGATGTCATTGTCTTGGGCATGCCTTGGCACAGAGGGCACGCGCTATCCATCTTTTCAGCACTGTGTCTTTCACAGAGAAATCAGGGGAGCTTGGGGGTTTTGACTCAACTTGCATCTCTCCCACATCCCCCCTCCCACTTCCTCTCTGCTCTCACCCTGCTTTGCCTGTCTGTCGTACTATGCCTTACCATAATCTCCTTTCCCTCCCCTCCTTACGACCTCTTCTCATCCAATTCCACTCTCCTGTAATGTTGCTTTCTTGCTCCTGAGTTTCTCTTGATTTACCCGTCTGTCTTCCCTTGTTCCCTCTTGTACCCATATTGTTCTCTTTGTCTCCGGATGACATTTGAGGATTCGTCATTGTCTGATAAACAAACTTAACTGGAAAAAAATGTCTCCATTAGTGTCTTTCCATGGGTCCTTTGTAAGTGCGCGTGTGCACAAGGTAAAATCAGAAAGATAAATTGGGCCAGTGAAAAATCAATATTGCCATGCCCATGGTTATATGGCCATGCCAAGACTGAACCCTGTGATTATTAACCAGCCATAAATACCATGGTATTACATTTATTTTTTTTTCCTTTTGCATTTCATTCAAACCTGACATTTTTAGACCCCAATCAGATTCATCAAGAGGTGTAGGTAAGGCTGCTCACTGGATGACAGGGACTAATTTAGGATCAAAACCAAAGAGAAATTGAACATTATTATAGTCCAATGTGTGAGCTCAGACAGTGACAAAGGTCTAAACATTTGTAAATTTTCTTTTCTTTAGACCTTTGTTCCTCCTCGTACTGCCTTTCTGACATGGACAGGAAATGATTTGTCATTGGATCATGAAGGTTATTGTTATTTTTTTCCTCTGTCCCTCCAGCCAGCAGAGTATGTGTGCTTTTCATTTCCCCCATGAAAATAAAGTTAGGCCCAAGCTGCACTGGGGGCTATATCTATTTTTAACCCTAGTTATGCAGAAGTGTCTTGTGAGAGGAGCCGAGCACAGGAAGGGAGAAGACGATACAGTGAGACAGTATGCATGTCATACGGTAAGACGAGACTTCTGAGAAATATGAACTCATGGAAAAGCATTTGCCATACGTACAGTATCATGACAATGACATTATCTGAAATAGATGTTTCTCTTTCAGTTAGCAACAACAGCAACAGTGTACTTTTAATGAAGATAAATTCTGTGTCTGACTGACATAAACTACAGTATATATTTAATATGTTAATAACAGTGACACTGAATGAGGCTATATACCAAACTTGCTTCCTCACTGAGAATGAAAGCCAAAATTGAATATCATATTTGCATGTCATATATAAATAAAAGGATAGCAGTGCTCTCACCGCTGTATCTCTGTGCAGAGGCTACTTAGATGAATGATCCTCTGGTGCGGCACAAGAACCATTAAGTACTTTGAGCAAAGGATAAATGATAAAGCGACAAGCGAAGACTCTTGGCTTTTATTGCTGAGTGTCCTCCTTTGCATTTTCTGCTCGTTGTGCTCATAGCTCAAGAATCTCTCGTCAGTCATTTTCTTGCAGTGAGGCCTTGATTTCAACTCAGTAACCTGAACAATGTGCAGATTGCACTTCAGGGTCACGCTTCTAAATATGTCTGTCAATATTTGCACGAGGCAACGTTTCTGGTAAGTTTGTTGGGAAAAACTGCTGACGTCTAAGAACAAAAGACTGTAACAGCAAAATGTCTGAAAAAACTCTTCCTTGGAACATTTTCAAAGAACTGAGTTATGAGCATTACATTCAGCCATCCTGTGTAATCTGGGCTTGGAGCCAGCAGGGCTTTCCTTGCAGAGGAGTAGGTGATGGATCATGCTTTGTCTGGTTTGGAACCTCACTTTTTTGTTTTTACAGCCACAGTGGACTTTTTGGGGTACAACAAAATTTGACTACCTTTGAGTGTAAGGCACACAAACTTCGATGCACAGAGTGGTGGTCACCCTGGAAAAGTTGAGAGAGCACATCGACAGGACATTGAAAATAGTGTTATGTATTAAAAAGATGCTATGCTATGCAAATAAAATTGAATTGAATTGAATATGCCTGTGCCTACATATCTTGGAGCTGACGGTGGTAGTTGGGGCAGCCCAGTGACACTGAAGCCAGTGGGCGGGAATGCCTTCTGTTACTTTTTACTTCCAGGTCACCTAGCATCACACAAACTCAAGCTCCCTTGCCATGTCCAGTAATGATGATGGGTTTACTTGAGTCTAAAACAGCATCAGTAACAGGTTACACCTGATGCATCTTCATGAACAACACCAAGTAACAAATTCCATATTTTGTTACACAAATCAAATCCCAAATTATTCAAACTAAGATGGATTTTTTTCCCCACAAGCCAACAGCCTAGCATTAATTGATGCCCATTGTAGTGCTGTAAATGGGTTGCTAATTCATGCACCCACTGAATCAGTCCTGACTCATTTTACCATGACAAGTAAATAATGAACATACCAAAGAGTCTGTGAAGTAAAGGTAGATTTGGGTGTGCTCCAGCAGAGCCACGCTGTTCAGATGTAACACTGTTGTTCTCTGAAATTATGCTTTGGCCACATTTGTTAATCAAATTGTGCCATTTACTTTAAAAGTGCACATGCCATCTCATTTTGTTCATTTCCTCTTCATTGTTCTCTGCTTTTTTGCACACACACATAGGCTACACACACACAAGCACGCACACACACATACATACATCTGTCGTGGTCTCTATTGTATCCCTTAGTTGTTTCTAGTGTTATTTTCAACTAACTTGTGTGCTTTCCTGTAGTTCCCTCTGTTCCCTCTGTCTTTTTGTTTCAGTTACTGTTTAGAAATTAGTGAGGTTCACCTTTTTGTTCTTTAATGTATCATATTTAAAATGCAGCATGTGCGCTCTGGGTAGAAGCCATAATATTATAGAATTCCCAGTCTTTTTAGGCAAAAACCACCCAGAGCCACATTCTGATCATCTCTACTGTTTTTGCTTCCTTTTCTTCACGTGGCTTTGTGCCCTGCTCTCGCTTTTGTCACCTGTGTCCAGTCAGAACAGTATGCACATAGTTTTGCCTCTTTACTCATCTGTTTACCTTCTGTTTGACCTCTTTGTACTTCCTGTGTTTTTAGAAAAGGATTAGAATGAACTTGTAAGTTTGTGTCAGCTTTCATTAAAGCTCACTTGTAGTTAGATTTGTCTGTGATGTATCTATTCAGCTCTTCTCTCCCATGAATCGTAGCACAATCAACTTTTCTTCTTTTATCATGTTTCCTTCTTCTCCGGGTGTTTTTCATCAAATGTGCCTTTTCTTCTGCTACTGCTGTTTGAAGTTTTGAGAAAGCCTAACACAGACAAGGAGACTCAGTGAATGTAGAGTCATCCCCTAACCAGACCTTTTGCAAAATAAAACTTGTACACAATGCAGTGCTGTAGTGTTTACACAGTTATAATTCTTTAGTCTTTATCTACGCACTGTGTGGAAATGTTTTATGAGCTGTAAGTGAACCGATTTAGCTGTAACTGTAGCTCGCTTTCTTTCTTTCTTTCATTCATTCATTCACCTGGGCAAGAAATGCAGTCAAAACAGTTTTCATATTCACAGGTTCACCGTGAAATGGTGAAATTCCATTTGCTTGGAATAGCAAATGGTTGTTGCCCATTCCAACTTAAAAATGAATGGTTTCAACTTGGAATAGGCTGCTTTAATCTACTTCCAGTTCAAGTTAAGGAATTCAGCCACATTGCTAGAAACAGCTAGTAAAATCCAATAGGGTGAGCAACATAAGCGCTCAGTCAGCCAGGCAGGGTTTATATAAAATCTCCAGTTTATCCCAGTAAAATAAAGTTATTTTTGTGATGATTTTCTGGATCATAGTCTCCTAAAACCTGGTGCTTTAAACAGCAACGGTGATCTGCAACAGTAGCACTGAAACTAGTGAAAGAAATTGTAGCAAAAACTAATTATATAGCTAAGCTGTGTAAAATTAACATTTTGGCAAGCTTAGCTACTACTCTTCTAAAATAAAATGTTTTAATTTTCCAGTGCCTGAATGAGCATCATGCAGTATCGCAGGAAGCAAGGCAGGCCAAGCTTTTTCTGCATGATAAATTTCAATTGTCAGTGTTTTTGATGACTTGCTCTTATGATTCGCTTGTACAGACATACTTGTCATACAGAAGTAAAACATGAGGACTTAGATATTGACATGTATTAAGATATAGTAACAGCTCTAACAAAAGATAATACTTTATTTGTCCTAAATCCAGGTCAAATAAATATAAGTATATATAAAATTATACTCTTATGCAAGCTCTTTTATGGGAATTTTATGAAATTCTCAATTGGTGAAAAAAAAAAATTATATACACTACAACTGCAAGGATTACATTCTAATTTAGCAGATCATGGTGCAACAGAAACACAGTCTGGATAATAAATCTGAGAAATGTTAGCCATTTAATGGAGTATGTGCTTGTGCAAAGGCAAGTCTAAGAAAAAGAAAGCTGGTGCAAAATAAATACTCCAAATACAACATGGCTACCTTTGAACAATGAGCCACCAGTTTAAAATGTAACTATATTGTGAGCCATATACATGTAGGTGCTCTAAGCGGTGACTGGATCAACTGTGAAGAAATCCTGACTCAGTGTCTGGAGAAGCTTTTTTAAAAGGTACTTCATCCCTGAACAGTCTGGCTGTGCCCTGCACGGGCAGCTCCCAGGTGTGGTTTTGAGTATCTGTTTTAATGAATGGGAAGCTGGGAGGCTGTGCACTGCTCTTCAGACCATCCGGCGAGTAAATGAAAAATAATCTTTATAATAGTGGCAAAAACCAAGGCAACAGGGACCTCTGTCTCTCTTCTCTCATGTAGGGCCTATCAGTTTTCTCACTGGGTACAATCTTCACCCTGCGGGAGGAAAGTCGCTCTTACAGAATCATCCAAGGAAGGAGGCTTACGTAACAAGTCGTATAATGTCAATTAAAAGACCCATTTAAAAAGGAGCATGAATGGCATGAAAAAAAGGAGCATCAGCGCGATATAAATAACAGAAGATCCATCTGAAAAGTGTTAAGAATGACGACATTTATTAGATTTCGTGCATTCTTCACACTCAACTGTAGTAAGCTATTAAAACAATGCTCTGTTTTCTGTTTGTAGTGCATCAGATCTTTATTTTAACTCATTCAAATGAGACCTTTGACGAAAATAAGCTCTTGATGTTCATTCAGAGGTTGCAGGGCCTTAAAAAAAAAATCAAGGAAAATGTTCAGCACACAACAGCAGCTATGCTCTTGTAAAATACCGACCTATTTTTCCATGAATTATTTCTTATTGCGGTTCACTCCCACGACCACGGAGCGTCTGCACGAGAACGAGCCTACACTGTCGGGAGCGCGCAGCAGTCATGCCTCATCCGTCGCTCGCCTCGTCAGTGTTGGAAAATAGAAGAAGAATTTTGCCTTTCAGCTAAAATAAACCGTTTTATTTTAGTTCTCGTGCTATCGCTCGACCGCCCGCTTCGTGGAAAAGAAAGTGACATATTTTGCCAAACTACTCGATAATTTATCTCCCCCCCCCACAGTCAACGAGACAAAAGAGGGCAATAAGATAAAAGAGGAGTGCAGCTGTGGTGATGTGCCGTTTCGGGTTCTCATCCTTCATTTCGCAGGTCATTCCTCTAACCTGATGCTGTTGTCACTTCCGACGCTGTTCAGTTCAGGGATGGAAATGCTTTGGAAGCCACTTCAACGGACCTGAAGCCATGAACGACAGTCTTCATCCCCCGGAAACAACGAGCAGTCAGGAGCCTCAACATCTCGTGAAAGGTAAGCCAAGACCCGCACAGCTGGTTATAATTACGTCAGACTCGCCGGTGATTAGCTTAGGTGTTAAAAAAAAAACCCCAACCAACCAACCAAACAAACAAAACAAAAAACATAGAGAACAACAGGGCTCCATCCAAACAGGTGGTGTCCTGCAGCAGGAACAGGTGATACTAAAAAGTGTATTTCTGGATTTATGAATCGAAACGTGACATTCCTGTAGACCCACAGCGGAGAACTGACCTATATATCGAGGATTTTATTGTTATTAAAACGCTTGAAAGACAATTGCGGATGGAGAAGTGGCCTAATTGAAAGATGGAATGAGAACTATTACGGTGGCTACTGTCAACTATTATACAGCACACTAACTTAACGGAGCGAGGAGCTTTTAGGCCTACAATAAATCTATGTGACGTAAGAGTGGTAATTAGTGCACACTGGCGCTGATTGACAAGAAACCTATCAGTAAAAGGGCGGGTAACCTACATACAGTACTTGTGCAGACACAAGGCTGAACTTAAACAATACTGAACACTGGTTTTCACACGTAGGTCTGCATGTAAACTTCCTTAGGCAATTTTAGAAATGTTATGTGTGAAATTATCATAATTTAAGCTGTGCTCTACATGTCTGCTTTTTGTTTTAATTTGTGAAATTTTATGCGTTTCATGAGTTTTTACAGACATTTTTTAAACAGAAGCTGTATATAAGTATACAATGTATATACTGTATATATACACCGATTTACTGATTTCCAAACCTAAAAAATAAGGCTAAATAACTTTTATTGGTTTATGTGTTTGTGAGACATAGTGTTGCGACACAGTGGCTGAACTAAGTAATAGTAATTACAGCTCTACTACTAGGATACCTGATTTATATTGTTATTTTCCTCCCAAGTCATTTTTTCAACACATATATAACATTAAGCTTTATGACAAAAAACCCCTACATTTTCTTCTTTTTCAGAAGATTCTTACCAGAGTTATAACTTTTAACAAAAGTGACCCTATACTTTAAACATGTGCAGTCCAATATGTATCAAATATACATATCCTTGTATGTTACCAGCATTACCAATGTCTTTTCGCTCTAGCCACTTATATTGACAGAGAATTGGCAGGAATCTGATGACATTCTTTCAAATGCTATTTTAATACACTTACCAACGAGAGAATTATTAACCGAGGAGCTATTAAATGCTGTCAAAGATCAGAAAGTGGCCATGTGAGCCAATGATCACTTTTACTGCCCAGAGAAACTGCTGTAGCCTGCATGTGACAGTTACTTCTACACCACAAAACCTCACAACAGAGCTCAGTGTTTCGCAGGGCATGTGTGACATTTTGTTTGTCACACGTTCGGCTCTGTCATTTTGTGACCGCGCTAGCCTGTGTTCACACTATTCTATTTTTTCCTCACCCACAACATGTTGACCGCCTTTCTCCACACCATTATATGGTAATGTAATGTCATGATTAATGGTAATGACGATAGCGTGTAACAGTTATGATCTTTTCTTGCTGCTTAAGTTTGCTCATGGAAGTTTAAAACTGATAATGTAATGCGTAGCTTTAATCTACCACCTGATTCACTTAAACTACCACAGATGCCTGTTTTCAAGAAAAACACTAGTTCTGCTGCCATATGGTGCCCAGTGATCTTGCTCCAGTCATAGCTGGAGGTAGCTTAACATAAACAGGAAGAAAGCCTCAAGGGTTGTATTTGTAATGGAAAATTCAGCTCCTAACTCTGAGACAAGCTGGCCACCCAGCTAAGACCAGTATTCACAAGTGTCTCAGGAACATCAAACAGCACACCAGTGTGATCTTTTATCACGCTGGTGTGCTGACACAGGCAACATTTTTCCATGTTTTTCTGTTGTTGAATTTTTGTGAAACCTTGCTCAGTTTCCTGTTTTCAGCTGAAAGAAGTGGCATTTTGTGTGTTCTGCTGCTGTAGTCTAGCTGATTCAAGGTTTGATGGATTGTGTATTCAGAGAGAGTCTTCTGCATACCTTGCTTGAAACAAGTGGTTGAGTTAGTGTTGCCTTCCAATCAGCTCAAAGCTGTCTGGCCACTGTCCTCTAACCTATGGCATCAACAAGGTATTTTCACTTGGAGAACTGCCAATCACTGGATATTGTCTCTTTTTCAGACCATTCTCTGTAAACCATGGAGATGGTTGTGAAGGGAAATCCAAGTAGATCAACAATTTCTGAAGCTGCTTTAAAAAGTTTCTAACAGTCAGTTATGCTTCCTCCTTTGGATAGGATGTGAACACATTGTTAATGTAAGTACTCCTGTAATGACTCTTAGCAATTTTTCTATTGACTAGGCCAGTAATGACTAGGGTGTCACGTATAGCTTTCCTATCTCCCAGAAACACCTCTTATAAAGGTAAACCAAAAGGTACAGAGAGATTACAAATTTTAGCCTCTTTCTAAACACAGAAACTCTCTCCTCACCTTCAATGGTTTTCAAAATTTAGCTTCTGGCTGCCCCATAAAACTTCCATTCAGTCTGATAGGCATTAGGCATCGATAGGCATTCCTGTCAGCTTTGTCACATCTAATAAACATCATACTGCATGTGCCTTCCTCTGAGGAGCTTTGACAACTTCTACAAGTTGTCTTTTGACACATTGTTCTTATACTTTGCTGAACAATAATGGGGTAAAAATCTCCCTGATTGAACCAGAATAGTTACACACTCTCTCTCTCTCTCATTCATATATATATATATATATAAGAAGAAATGGGAGTGAGACAAAAACATTTTCTTGAGCATACAATTTATTGAAAACAATGCTTAAACTGAAACAGGCTGTTTTACAGCTGATCAAAAGTTTAGGGCCACACCTCCAAAAAAATCCAGTACCCCACAAAAAAGAAATCAAAGTTCCAAACATGAACTCAGTAATGAGCAGCTCCACCGTTATTCTTGATCTCTTCAAAAATTTGTTGCGGCATGCTTGATGCAAGTGTTTCCATGAGGTGAGTGGGAACATTTCTCCAAGTGGTGAAGACGGCCGCACGAAGGGCATCTACTGTCTGGAACTGTTGTCCATTTTTGTAAACTTCCCTTGCTATCCATCCCCAAAAGTTCTCATTTGGATTTAGATCAGGGGAACATGCAGGATGGTCCAAAAGAGTGATGTTATTCTCCTACATGAACTACCTTGTCCAGCGGGCATTGTGTACTGTAGCGTTGTCCTGTTGAAAAACCCAGCAGTTACCACACAGACGAGGGCCCTCAGTCATGAGGGATGCTCTCTGCAACATCTGGACATAGCCAGCAGCTGTTTGACGCCCCTGCACCTCTTGAAGCTCCATTCTTCCACCCCAGGAAAAAGCACCTCAGACCATTATGGCGCCCCCTCCACTGTGGCACGTAGAAAACATCTCAGGTGGGATCTGCTTGTCATGCCAGTAATGTTGGAAACCATCAGGACCATCAAGGTTAAATTTTTTTGTCATCAGAGAATAATACTTTCTTCCACCTTTCAATGTCCCATGTTTGGTGCTCTCCTGCAAAGTCCAAAAGGTCTCCTGTGGCATTTAAGGAGACGAGGCCTTTTTTTGTTTTTGAAGCCTTTCAGTCTCAGATACCGTCTGATGGTTATGGGGCTGCAGTTGGCACCAGTAATGCCCTTAATTTGGGTTGAGGATCGTCCAGTGTCTTGACAGACAGCCAATTGGATCCTCCGGCTCAGTGCTGGTGAAA
>VVHJ01032126.1:0-15262 GCA_015107715.1 Tylochromis polylepis
CAGATATTAATATTAAAATACTAAAAGAAAATAAAAATGCAAATATATTTATTGTGATCTTAACTTTAATATACTCTGATGTAATTTATTGCAGGGCCTTTCATACATAACTATTTAATTGCATCTGTGTTTTCCTTTTTTTTGGCAGACATTGCAGTCCATATCCTCTTCCAAAAATGCAAAGGCTTAATTTGTATTATTATTGCATGATTATGTTTTATTATTATTTCACGCATGACCCACTCCTGACCACAGAAATACTTTCCTAATAGAGAAACTGCCTCTGTTATTTGCAATGTCAGTTACACTAATTATTTCAAGCTATAAACCACAGATGTCACTTGTATTCAGCGTGTAGAGGAGAGAAGCAGAGCATCATTTTCTGATAAGCTGTCACGCATCATCAACCTGTGCTTTTTGTCTCATTCTGAATTTTGTGACGCAGGTTTGATTGACCTTTTCTGTGTCCAGTGATAACACAGCCTGGCGTCTGCTTTAATTAGCCAGTGTTTTTGTATTAAAGTTTGGTCTGTGATTGTAGTGCCAGTATGACAGTATGGTAACAGGAAAAAAAGTTTTATGCTCAGTGGGACTCATTAATAGTGTGAACAAATGTGTCTGTAAATTATATGCATGAACGTTTGCACAAAGTCATAAAACTGTGATTCATCAAATTTTTTGTATCTGAATTAGTTCGTACTTTAGTAACTATTTTATAAGTCCCTCTGACCATGCATAAGAAGCAAATTAGTTTAAACACAAGGCCATGAATGAATACTAGTATTGTTACTGCTGCTACTATGATTAAAAATAATAACTACTGTTTATTTATTTTTGACTTTTGGTCGTTATTTACAGTTTTCTGTTTCCATAAACCATAAAATGCTCAAAATTAAAATAAAATGAGAAATGTACAGTGTAACAAAAAACAAAATACTACAGTAAATGGAGGAGAAGTAGGCTTTAACCTTTTTAACTTAGGGGATAATGGAATATGTTTATCTTATCTTATATGTCATTTTATATATATTTTGAAATGACTTCTATCATTGCTGATGTCGTCACTTACAGTATAATTTCTTGGGTGCTGGAGATTCTTTTTTTTTTTTCATCATTATTGTCACCACTCTCTCCACTTCACCTGTAGATAAACATGTTTCCTTATATACAGAAATGGGGGAAGGGTAGTATGCTGATGTATGCAAACTGTATGGAGATTTCACAAGCCTGTTGTTTCTGAAAAACAGTTTTACTAACATATGCACAGTGGTGAAAAAATAATTTTGCATGTAGGGTAAGAATGTTGCCAAGCAAATATTAGTAAATTAGGCCCAGTGTCCTATCCATAGATGGACACTAAAGGATACTGTAAGTCTGTGACCAATACAATGAGACTGCCTTGCTAATTAGTGTTATTATAATTAGTGTGATATATGTAATCAGAACTGCTGAGGCATTCCACTGACTCCAAATCTTCTTCAGGGTCTCACAAACACACAACCAGTCTGAATTAAATACCAAACGTCGGTACGAATCTGCCAACACCTTTAGCAGGTATATAACCCATACATGCTAAAGCAAAACATTATACAAGTACAGGTGTATAAAAAGTCAAAATTAAAATGAATTCACACTGAACACGATAAAGACTTAAAACACACTCAGAGCATAATTGTTAAATACCATTTTAATTCAAGAGTACCTCAATAGGCTTTCCATTTGGAGTCGGTCATGTTACCCATTTGGAAAATGTACGTTTTCACTTTTTTACTCTGCCATTAATACATTATTTAAAGCATGAGCTGTTATTTCAGATTCATAAAAGTAAAGCTATTTATATGTGGTCCAAGATTCAGCACTTGATTCACATGCACTCTCTTTTGGGAAAAGTACCTTTCTGACAATGTGCATGCAATGGCACCCAGGGTGGATTAGTCCACATTAATATGCATTCCCCATGTAAGTGAAGAAAGTTTCACAAAAAGAAAAAAAAAAGGGGGGGACAAGCTTGCAGATTTGAGCCTTTTCTTAAATTTCTTTGGACCACTTCTACACTAAGTTTTAGAATAGTGTATTTCCCTAAAAATATTCTGCTAATACTTTCTACTTCTGAAGGTGTTTATGACATTTTCATCTGAATAACTGCCAGGTATAATCACGATTACACACTCTGAATTAACCAAACTGAATTGTAGTTTCTATAGTAACAACACAAATCCTGCTGTGTAGCAAGGGGTGTGCTTTATGGGACTTCAAAAGTCTATCAGGATCAATCTGATGAACTACTTTGCAGTGACCACCATCTTTAATTCAGTCGATGAATATGAGCCTGTTTTTTTTTTTGTGAACACCTGGAAGTCAGTCACCCCTACTGGTGCAGATTTATCTGATAAAATCAGACCTCCAACTACTGATCAGCGTTGCTTTACTAAATATGTAAATGACCTGCGGAGACTTTCCACCTCTGGCGCACATTTCAATTAGTTTCATTGTCACTGGTATTACATTTGTCATCGTAAATACAACCATATGCTCACACCACTTAATTCAAGTTGGGTAGAGATTATGACCAGATGATATAGCAATTGCACCGCTCCTCCGCAGTGATATGGTACTGGCTGATGTGAAGTGAAATGAAGCCAGGCACTTGTATGAGTTGAGGGCACCATTTCCCTCCCCTCTGATTGACTAAACATTTAGCTGTGATATAATTGGCTTGGTAACAAAATGACCATGGGGCGTGAATAAATTTGTAACGAGCCCTTTGATCAGACTCAGAGGCACACTGGCGTCTCAGGCCTCCCTCGACATGGCGGGCTGTCAGCATGGTTTGGTGAGTTGTGAAAGGCAGGAAATTCAACACAGGAGGAGCAATGTGATGGCCCTCTAACGAGGTACACACGGCTCATCGAGCGTCTGAGTAATTTTCTGTACTTGTGTAGCTTGATTCAAGGTCAAAATTTATTATAGATTGTTCTAATTTGTCATATAAAATATTCTATACTTTCTAAAGGAAAAGCAGAAGGGAAAAATCCCCCAAAGAAGATTAAAAACTAATAATAAGGAAACTGAGGAGGATGTTATATACCATATATCCACCACTGAGTAAGGGGAATTATCATAGGCCTGAAAATAGCTACAGCTCCCGGGCACATCTTTCTGTGTAAGGCTGAAGATTACATTGCTTTCTGCCATGTTTTGTTCACTGGCTTTAAGGCAGCACCTCCTCCCGGGCAACACACCTTAAACACCCTGGCAAAAATGCACCAAGTCTGGGGACCAACGCTGCTGTAGGGACACACCTTAGGGGATAAATGTCCCTTCCCTTTTAGTTCCCTACAAGCTTCATATCACAAATATTGATGTAAAGCAAACGTATCAGTACATCAGTAATTTGTGAATTTTTTCAACGTGAAAAAAGCTTCTGCCAAAGCTTACACCAGTGATTGCTGTGAGCCAAAGGGAGACAAATCTCCAAAAGGAGATGATGCAATGAACATAATGTTAGATAACAGTATTACATCGACACACATAGCGAGGTGTGGTAATGTGCCATAGACAAAGTGTTTGGATTTAAAAAACAGCATAACTGCAGTATAAAAATGCAATATTACAAATAAATTTACAGTTCATTGTCAGATTTTACTTTGGAAAATTGTCTATGGAAATGCTGTATGATTGTATTGAATTATTACTGCTACTGGAGATACTAGAGTTACTAGAGATGAAGCTAGTTTTAACAAATGGAGTCTAGTACTGGACTGAATCATTTTGTTTATCACCCTGTGCAAAGTAGGCTCACATAGCAATATCTGTATCATAGAAGACAAGGATTAGAACATAGATCAGAAACTTAAATGCATTTGTAGCAGCATCAGAAGGCAACAGCCACAGACTCAAACATTTATATACTGACCAGGGTGAGACCACCTTGGGTCTGTTTTTCCAATAACAACAAAAAAAGAAGTATTTTCAGCAGCAGCTCTGTTCTCACCACAAAACTAATGGAAATCAATGCTAACAGACGAAAGCGAGGATGAGCAGTCGTAAGGTTTTAGGTGACCAGTGTTTACCAAGCTTGACCAACTATTACTGCAGTTCTTAATTCCAGCAAAGCTGTCAGTCTCTTATGGATCCCAGTTCCTTGTGATATGAAATATAAGCCAGGCTTACAAAGACCTGTCACAACTTGTTATATATATGCAGACTTTATCCTGCATAAATGCATGAGGTAAGCTGTAACAAGAAGAGCTTGCTTTAACTTGTGGCCGTCAAATAACTCTACTGGCTCAACATAAAAGCAGTGATGGGTCAGACTTCTGAAGCAGCCAAAGGTTGCAAGGACTGTGGGGTGTGCAGCTAAGTTAAGTGAAATATGACGTACTTTAATAATTTTTTGAAGATAAAAGAGTAGTGCAAAAGTGATTTTCTTTTGGTCACTCCCACTAATCATTTGCTTATGTGCTGTACATGTAGATGTTTCTAAAACTAGTAGTTACTGGACATAACTCCTGTTCTATGAATATACGTGTTGCCCCCCTAATGGGCTTTGTCACTGCCTGATCTGCAAGGGAAACATGATTTGTTCTACACTTGTAAAAACATACTTCCTGTCACCACTATGGTTTATAACAAATCGCTTTCTTGCTAGTGTTGGATTAAAATGACTGCGCTATTATTACCTAACATTCATATGTTATGGTCACATGGACTTGATATTTGTGCACATTTCTACAAAGCTTGACTTGTTCTATTGCACTACAGTCTCATTTCTCTGTGTGCATGTTTGTTCTTTATACTGTCTATGATGTATTTGCATTTTTTTTCCTTGTGATGGATGCCATGTAACACTTTATATTGTTAATTCACACATATCTTCATTCATACTGATAAAACCATATTTAGTGTGACTTTTACACTAGTACCAAATTGTTAATAAGCAAACATTATTGTTTTTCACAGTTTAGTGAATAATGCAGATAAAATTTGATATTAATCCTAGAGTCTTTTGCAGATTGCTTGTACATAATTACAGCAGTCATCCAGTATATGTCAAGGACTGTTATTGTGAAGAAAAGGAAAAGTCAGAAGCCCATTCAAACACCCTTAAAATGAGTCCGCTTTGCTGTACAGGTTGGGCAGCAACAAACTTCACCACTGGTGATGTGGACTGGCCAGAAGTTTGACCACAATTAGTTTTGTCTGGTCATGGGCACCCTCTTGGCTTCACCCCTATATGTTAAATAAAGTTGTAACCAGTTTAAGGGAACAACATAGGCATTTTTTTTACAGATTTTTTTTTTAAATATTAAATTAACATTTAAAATATTCCCAGCCCATTAAAAGGAAATGTTCAGCAGCATATCCTATTTTAGTCCCACTCTGGCAGCTGTTGGTGGGCTTGTCCCGGAGCTTCAATTATCATTGAGCTCCTTTCCAAGCATGTGAACTATGGCAGGTGGAAATCAGGCATCTCACAACGGTCAGGGTGAAACTGTCAACTGCTGTGGTGGGAAATGGACTGCGGCTGCCCCCACCGTCTGGCCAGCTCCATCAGAGGCTCTCCCTCACACAATGTAACCACCCACCCACCCCCTCCCCTGCTCTACAAATCAGCAGATCTGCGACCTGTCGGCAGTGATGAATAGAGGGCGTCTGCAGCCGCGGCTGCCACCACAGGCACAGATGGATGATAGTGGGCTGTTAAAGTGCTTCCTGCACCACAGCGGCTGGAATAGTCAAGGCGAACAGTGATGGGCAATGTTCCTGTGCTTTATTTTTCAATTTTTTTTTCTTTCTGTTTTTTCTAATGATGCTTGGGCTGTGAGTGCCACTGGCATCTGCTTAAGTACAGCCAGAGCACCTGGTACACAAATCAGACATTTACGCAAACTGGGTTTCATTTTTTTCCCCTTCTAATATCCCATGTGGATAACATACGTGTCTTTTTTTATGTTAACACATTGAGTTACTAACCATCTGTATGTGTCAGCAGCCCTGTTGCCAGCCGTTGTGACATGACATGTCAAACTACGGCACAGCTGACACTGTCCACATAATTCACTTGTGTGGCACTATATGTGGTAATTGCATAGCTAATTGCAGGGCTAATTGAGAAGTATTCAGAATTAATTATGAACTGTTCTGCCAGATGATGAAGAAAAAAAAATCACTTCAATTATATATACACTTCTAAATCCGCCACTAATCACACCACTTAGCCCCAGTGAGCAGTCAATAAAGAGAAAATGGATTCATGCAACTTATCAGTGTTTACCACAAGGTTCAAACATTACTTCTTAACTTGTTTTACGTATGTTTTCATAACCCCAATGAAAATGTTCAGTTTCTTGTTTTAATTTAAATGAACTCATGCCTACCTTCTTCCTTAAGGCACTGAAAACATCTTGTTAGTATTCTGCATAACTTGTAGTATTGGTTCTTAGGAAAAGAAACCTGACCTTCAAATCCTATTGTGCAGCTGTCACACATATTAAACCCCAATATGACCCACGGGAGGGATTGAAGCATGAGCAAACAGTGGAAAGAACATAAACCATTAGATGCATGGAATCCACAGAGAGCTTTGTTACAAGCATGGAGGCTTCCAGCGGAGTTAAGCATTGTGCTGCAGCGTGCGTTTTGCTGGTGATTATTATCATTACATTCAGGGCTGCAGAATTATTCGAATTTTATTGTTGATGACAATTTTGGCTTCTCAATCCATGCTCCACAGTTTAAAACGCAAAGGAAAAGCAAATCAAGCTCTCCCTAAATCAACGGCTGACCACGTGCCTCCATAAGCTAATCACAGCTGCGTTGCGCAGTTTGAAGTTTCTTGGACTAATCTGGAAATGTAACACTATGTTAAAAGACGACTAAACAAAAATTCAAAAGTCTGGCACAGCAGAAAGTTAAGCACTTGTCCCTCAAAGCAGATCATTCTTCATTGTTTGGAAAAACTTTGGATGTAACACGGGTGATGTTAACCAAGAAGAAATCATACGCAAAGAGTGCTGTAGAGTTGTATCTCTGCAAAGTAACACTACTAATTGGACTCACCCACCTGAAAACACACAGCAAACTTCAGTGTAATTAATGCACTAAAGCCAAGAAAAACAATCCAATGGTTTCTAATGTGACTCATCCAACATCACCTCAGACGTCTGTAAAAGTGAGCCTGTGTAGGATGCCATCGTATCCATCACGCTTACAAAGACACTGAAATCACCAACCCATCACATTCCATTTAGGCAAAAATGTGTGTCCACTAATCACGGTGTGGAAAAACATCTTTAGGAAAATGGTAAACTTACTGGGCAACAGATGTTATCCCCAGTTATTTTTCCAAAATAGCAATACCTGCGTTATACACAAAATTATCACCAAGAAAACAGAGCGAATGAATAATTCACTGTTCCTGCCAGAAAGATGTGAAGATATGAAAGAAATGTTCTGTTTACATAACAGTGCAATAAAAAAAATAAACAAATTGTCCCTAAAATCAGAAAAATAATCATGGTGCCTAATTACACTAATGCTACACTAATTTTTTTGCCACATTGTTAAAAGCTGCATCCAGGACAGACCAGCTAGGAGCTACGTGCATATATACACACAAAATATCAGACTCTTTTTGTTTTTTTACCAATGAGAGTTGAAAATAAAATGTCAGAGTCTCAGGTTTATTTGCACATTCCTTGCATAAATTGATAGGAGCGACACCACACTCCTGAACGCTTGCTTATCAAACAGTGTTGACATTCTGGGATAGATTTAAATAGCTGCAGCTAATTTGCATTAAAACACAGACTCCAGCTTTTAGTATGTCGCAGAAGCAAATTGTGAGTGTTTTGTTTTTCTGTTCGCTGGAACCTAAATCTCTACAAGATCAGAACCGATCCACAGGAAACACTGGTGATATGTTACAGACTCATATCAGAACGATGTGATTAAGATCACATTGTGACAGAGCCCTAACCTGCATGAGGAAACATTGTCCTGTAAACACAGACCTCTTGATCATCTCAGTTGCCGCAGCATCTGATAAGATACAGAATCGTGTGTGTGTGTGTGTGTGTGTGTGTGTTTTCTGTTTCACACAGGTGCTCAGTTTAATCCTCACAATTTTGAGCGACTTATCCCCATGAACTACAATATGAGAATCAGGAAAGTATTGTGTTAAACCAGTGGTGTGTTCATGTAATAAGTCACCTTATTTATTTTAAAATGTTAGAAAAATTGCAGTCTCTGTAAAGTGGCGGTGAAGGTCTCAGGAAAACAGGTTGCTTTTGTCCTCCTAAGGAGGAGCTCTTTTTTAATGATTTTTATGATTAACTGATTGTACTACATGAAGAAAGAAGTTCCAGCCAATCAACCACCAGAATATTGAGACTGCATTAATCCATCAGTGTCCTAAACCACCATTACAGCTATAGAGCTGTATACAAGAAAAACTACAATGTGCAACCTGCAAATTACATTGCAGCATGAGTAATCCAAATAGGTAATGACAAAGACAAACCAAAGTCTCAGGCTTTACAGTTTGTATTTTGCAATATCACTAGCCCACTTACCTAATGTTATATTATGAACACAAGTTACAACTTTTTAATATCTAAGTCAGGGGTGTCAAACCCCGCGGGCCACATCCGGCACACTGTACAATTATATCTGGCCCATGAGATAATTTAATATATCAGTTATTAATAGCCCATCGGTATGTGAGAGACGAATCTTCAGCCCTGCTGAGAATCCATGCAGACAGGGGTGGAACACTAATCACATGCAAAGACAGACTGGGATCACACCATTATGTGAAAGAAGGAAGGGGGGCAGATGTTCCGAAGACAGCAAGTGTATTGGTACAGGCCAGGCACACAGAGAGACAGGGGAGCCGGATTTAAATGCTAGCCTGTCGGGAAAAAGTGAAGAAATGAGCGACAACATAAAATGAGCAACATCTGGCTGCATTTCAATGATACGCAAAGCTGAGTGAAGAATTTATAAAATTAGTAGCTGGATAAAATGATACCCGTTTTTATTTTCAGCCACGTTTCATTGTGGAGGACAAGAGGCTTCAAACTTGTCCAGGCCTTAAACTTCGTGTGTGCTTTCCCTAGTAGTAGTAAATGCATTAAAAAAAAAAGTCTTATGAAAACACTGAATAAAAATTGCTTCCTTGAAAAAGACTAAAGTTACAGTTTTGAATATTTTCAATAAAATAAACTATATACAAAGTGTCTTTGAATGGCAGAGATGCAGAAATGTCTGCATTTAGCACAGAGCCATGGCTCAGTATCTGAATGACATTTATAATTCTTAACTTGTTTGAATTGCTGCTCACCACAAACAAGCACAAGCAGAAATTGTGGACTTTTAACTGTATTTTCATAAGTTTTACAGCTTTCCCTACTGATAAAAACCTTCCTTATGGCCATTCATACTACACAAAGTAATTAAGTAATAAACAATTAACCTGTTGAACCCCAAGGCCCCCGGTATCGGGAGGGAGAACATCTGGTTTAATGGGATGATCTCTTATTTAAATATAGTCATGTGTGGTATCCACCGAAACGTCAGAATCTCAACCCAAAACCCAAACCATTTCAAAACCCACCAAACAGCCAAAACAGCAAACGATTAAAGAGCAGGTAAACAGACTTCATAAAAAGATGTAAACAAAGCACTGATCCCTTTGTTCACCCAATGGCACGTACATGGACATCTCGTCGGGTGCTGAAAGTGAACGTCTTACAGATACCAAAACTGCAGGTTTTGTCACTTTCTGGCCAAAATTCACCAAACCAGCACCAAAAAAAGACCAAAGCTATGCGTCACCTTTGAAAAACACTGTAATGAATTCCCTCTTACTTTGGCTGTCTTGCTTCCACCACGATAAAATCTGACTTTCTGCACAGCATTATCTAACTGTGCTTTGAGACCAATTTCCCATCAAAAATCTTTATTTTCTGCCTTATTACATACCAGTCTACTGTTGTGTAGTGTTGTGGGCCT
Source organism: Tylochromis polylepis (assembly GCA_015107715.1). Classification (NCBI taxonomy): domain Eukaryota; kingdom Metazoa; phylum Chordata; class Actinopteri; order Cichliformes; family Cichlidae; genus Tylochromis; species Tylochromis polylepis. The sequence continues at coordinate 10,018 of VVHJ01032126.1, forward strand.
CTGCCCACCCCCCAAAAATGACTTCTGACAAGAAAACCTAAATTCTCCTATTCAATACCAAAGAAATTTCAGCTTTCATAAATTATGCCAAATTGCAAAATGCTTAGCCCTGTCTCTAATAAAACCTCTGTAACTTTGCAAAAAACAACAACGTTTGTTTTTCATTTTCTACTATAGAAATCTTTTTTTTTTATGACTACAGTTTAAAAAAAACAACAACAAACTGGACAGTGGAACAGAACTTTATTTACACATTTATTTCTTAATATTTCTTACAAGTCCAAAGAGTTGTGCTGACAGATTTCTTTCTTTGTCACAGCAGCTTTTTCTTTATCATGTAGAAAACCAGTTAAACATGTAACTTCGTTACACTGACAGAAAGGGGAGTTTCACTGGTCCAGCCCGCTTGAGGTCAAAGTGGGCTGTATGTGACCCATAATGTAAAATGAATTTGACACCCCTGATCTAAGTAATCTTTATAGCCAAATTCAATTAGTAACAGGACATCACTTGTAATGCTAAAAGCAACAATCTTAGGTTGTATGAATAAAAAGCACTATGGAGTATTCTGAAAGATATACAAGCCTCCTTGTCCCTGTTATCAGGACATAGGCCATCCCTTGTAGGATTATTTTAGAGTAGGGCTAACTGAACTAATGCAGTTGTGGTCATACAGGAAGACCTGTAAGCAGATCCCATTGTAACAGAAATGACCTAGGCCTCTTTGGATGGGAATTGTTAAATTGCTCACATTCAGAAGCTGCATGAAGATTTAAAGTAAATAAATCTTTACAGGTAAAACATTGTTGGATTACTCTTGGTTTAAACATTATTTTAGAGCTTAATAGTTGAAATATATTATCTGATAGTATTTGCCTATTTTCACTGCCCAGTAGTTAGAAGTGCTAACATCTAGTTAACTGCATTTACTCTGTGGTTCACACCAAAAGTGCATTTGCATTTGCATCTTTATTTATTTATCTTCTTTTCCAGTATAAAACGAGTACTTATGCTCTTGAACTTTGAAATGTGTCCTGAGTTTTTCTACTTGTCTTTGTAAATATGCTGACTGAATATTAGAGATGTGTGCAACTACTCAACAAGACATTTCTAGTCACTGCTCTTGCTCATCAGCGTCACAAATACTTGTTGGTTAAATGTATTAATCTTATTTTATTAGTGTAAAGTGGCAGTTACTCGTTGAAAGATGTTACAACGCCACCAGCCACCAAAGAAGGGTGCAGCCCTCACAGATGGCTGTGCCCCTCTCTCGCCCTGTCTGTGAATGGCATGCAATAGCATGGAAGAAACCAAGGTTACTGCCGCTAGCAAATCAAAGGTTAGCTAAACTCTGCAAACTTATCTGAACTTGTGTGTTTCCGATGTTATGTAGAGCACAACTTCACATCTATGTTCACACTTGGTGGGATTTTGGAGGTGGTCTCCAATCTGAAATTCTTATGAATAGTTTGGATAAACCTGGCAGGAAATGTTTATAGAGAAGGTAAACAATCAAATCCAAGTGTTTTGTTATTGGGTATTTGAGTTCAGTGGATCTGATCATTCATCAGGTTATTACTTTATCAAAGATGTTAACTTGAGTGTTGAAAGTGAGAGCATTAAAAAGTAAAGGACCTTTCGGATGGTTCCAATATTTGGATCATAATCTGGAGAGATTTTTATGTTTTTTGTTAAAGTCCATGACGCCATTATTTATTTGCAGGATTATGAAGAATGCCCTGCTGAGTTGCCAGTGACTAATTGTAATTGTTTTTCCTTTGTTTTGTTAGCGTAGATTTGTAAGGTATATCTTTGATTCATTATTGCGCTGAAATTTGTCATGTCTGAGCCGTTGTATTAGAATTTTTGTTTTTTGCTAATTAAGTTCCAGTTCCAGTTTACATTTTCTTAATTCACAAAGTACTTTTTCAGATTAATTAGTGGCAAAAAGAATTTTTTAAATTCTTAGATTTTAGGCAGTGGATCGGTGGAATAATACCTGGGAGACTATATTGGGTGGTATCTTGAGCTAGTTTGATAAAATATCACTGCCATCAGGAAATCAGTTTGAAGGTTCTATCTGGGTGGATGAATCTGAATGAGGCTAGTGAATACGGGGCATTTTGAGGAAGGTGTTTGTTTGTTATGGGTCCGTATTCTCCTTTTTTCTTTTCTATTGTTAGGAGTTGGACATGGAATCCATAGACCAGAAGCCTGGAATACTTTACTGGCACTTGTCAACTTGCCAGCTCATCCAGCTTGATGAGATTAAAGATGTAGGTCATAAAAAAGAAAGAAGAGTCACACTGTGATGCCAGCCCTTATCATTAATTTAGAGACAATTACAGACCATTTTTTAAATGTGTTGTTTTAAAGCTACTTTCTCTTGTCATTTCTTGTCATCAAATATTTAAGAATACCAAGTTAATGTCTGTCTCTTTGCATATTTCTTACATATATAGTTTAACAGAAAGACTGGAAGCAGAGGCTCACATAAACTTTTTCTTAAACACATTTTGTAATTAGTGGGCAGAGATGTAGAAGCTGTTTCTCATGTTTAAGTTACGCTAACTAGGTAATGGCTGTGTGAGGTCTTTGACTAGTTTTTTGTCTGATCTCCTGTTTATGTCTATAGGACTCGCAAAATTGCTCTGATTTTTAAATCATTCCCATTTCTGACTGCTTAAACTGTGCACTCTCTGATTTCACCACAGACCTCATACTCTATGACCAGGAGAAAACTAGAAGAGTGCCTGTCATATTTTACAACACTCATTGTGTTGTGTACTGTGATTTTACTTGCCACCTGGACTGCTTGATAGATTTTTGCCTGCCTGCAGCTTTGTACATATACTATATAGCTTTGTGCAAGTGATGGGATGGGACTTTCACTGTGAGATTTGAAAAGACAGCAGCCACACCACAAGTGTTCCAGAGGTTCACCACAAGGTTCACCTTGTATGTCAGATCAGGCCAATTTCAATAAGGTAAACCTTTTGGTTTTTATGTAACTATTCTCAGAACTTTCTGATAACACCTCGTATGTGTAATGTTTACAGTGTGCGAGTAGTGTTAGTTTGGGGTAATACCTACATTCCTTCAGAAATAAGAACTTTTATTATAGATTATATGAAATAAATATTATTTGTGTTTGATTTCACATAGTTGATACTACTATTTGCTACAGCTCTGCTGTCAGTCTTTCAGGCTAGAGTGTGCTCTCCCCTGATTTGATGCCGAGTCCAAATCGATTCTTGTAGAAAATATTTGAGAGCTTTTCATGCAGCATTGGTTCATTTGACAGCTCAGTCAAGTTATGGAGGACAGGCAGTTGCTCTAATATAGCTAAGGTCACGGTCCTCGGACAACGAAGGAAAACCTACCCTTTATTTCCCAAAACTTGGACTGCATTTCAGATAAATACTAAACTTTATCAGTCTTCCTTTTTTGTACGTGTGAATGTGTCCACATTTTCTCCAAGGTCTGATCTTGTTAAAAGCAGATATTCCTAGAAAAACCAAAAGGATAAAGTCTGCAAAAATGCTTTCCTCAGCTATTTAATATTTTACCTGGACAATCTTGCACAATCTGTACAGTGTTTAGAACACACAGGCAATGAGGTTGCATAATTCAGGCAGGTTCCATGTTTGTTTTCTGCATATATGTCAGCAGTCATTAGTCTTCATTTATTCTCCTCTCCAGTTCCCCCAGAGGAAAAGGCCCAGGAATCTGCTCCCTTACAGTGTGTGAGCACACAAAGGCCATCGCTGAAGTAAATTTCTACTCTCACTTTATGCAAGACATTTTTTTTTTCTTCCTTTAAAATGTGACTAAGTTGATTCACATGTGTGACACAGCAGGTACATTTGCAGGAGAAGTTGCCGGACTCTGCGGACAAGGTCATTTAGAGCCAACCAAGAAAGTCTATGGTTTATTTGTTTTTCCTACTAAAAGCCACTAATATTTATTAGAATTTAGAAAAGGTCATGCCAATCAATTTTGGCATTTTCATTTTTTCTTTTTTGCTGCAGACAAATAATGCATCCTTTTTTGTTCAAATGCCAGACACTGTGACCACACAGTGTTCTGTACTCAGTTCAGCTGAAAAAGTGAAAAGGTGTTTTCACACCATTAAACGGGAAAATGATCAGGCCTAAACTTTTTTGTTAATGTAAGTAAACACTGAGTTTTTATCTGTGATGAACCAAATCCTAACTTTTACTCTGTACAATCACAATATGTATTTTTTTTCTTTTTTCTTTTAAGTCTTGGCAACCAGGGAGCAAAGAAAATAACTAACACATCAAATTTACACCCCCTCCTCCAGAATGTAGGGTTAAGGTTATTATCTGTGGTAAGTTAGTTAACAGAAAGTTAACAAATATTCCAAAGGAATCTATGTAGAAACTAATTTCAGCCCCCTGTATACCCTCACTCCTTTTTGGTAGTGTTTCACCTTGCAAGCCAGCCAAGCTAACCAGTTAGCTTAGTTAACTGTCGGCTTAGGACTCTAAGGCTCCATGAAGGGTTTGTTGGGTGTCAAATAGGGCTCATAGGGGGTTCTCCCTGTATTATTGTAGGGTCTTTGCCTTGCAGTATAAAGCACCTTGAGGCGACTGCTATTGTGATTCGTCACTATATAAATAGAATAGAATATAAATAGAATAGAACAGAACAGAACTGAATTAAGTTAAATGAACTAGTAGTCTAGAGACCAATGAGTGACATTCGGGTGGCTAAATAATCAAACACATTACATCCTAAATGCAAACATCTACCTTAAAGAGTGAACTGAAGATAAGATAAGATAAGATAGACTTTATTAATCTCACGAATGAGAAACTCGGTGTTGCAACAGCTCAAGTTACAGGTAGTACAAAGGGGGTAGAAAAAGGTGCACAATCTTCAAAGAGTAGGCACAATATACAATATAAAATACCATAATTATAATAAAAGATAAAAATATTAAGTGTCAGGAAGACACGAAGTACGAGGTAAAAGTGCAACGTACTATTTCAAGTGCCAGTACTACTACAAGTGCCAGTACTACTACAAGTGCCAGTACTACTTCACTTTGTTGTACAGCCTGACTGCAGTAGGGATGAAGGAGCTGCGGTAGCGCTCCTTCCTGCACGGAGGGAGTCTCAGTCTCTGACTAAAGGAGCTACTCAAGTCCTCTATAGTCTGATGCAGTGGGTGAGAGGGGTTGTCCATGATAGATGTTAGCTTGGCTAGCACCCTCCTC
>VVHJ01032127.1:0-17936 GCA_015107715.1 Tylochromis polylepis
CCGAGCCCTGACAGGAGGAGGTGTGATGGTGTGGGCGTGCTTGACACTGTTGGGGATTTATTCAAAACTGAAGGTACACTGAACCAACATGGCTACCACAGCATCCTGCAGCAACATGCCAGTTGGACCATCATTTATTCTTCAACAGGACAATGAGCCCAAACACACCTCCAGGCTGTGTGAGGGCTGTTTGACCAAGAGGGAGAGTGATGGAGTGCTGCACCAGATGGCCTGGCCTCCACAGTCACCTGACCTAAACCCAGTGGAGATGGTTTGGGATGAGATGGAGCGCAGAGTGAAGGCAAAAGGGCCAACAAGTGCTCAGCATCTCTGGGAACTCCTTCAAGACTGTTGGGAACCATTTCAGGTGACGACCTCATGAAGCTCATGGAGAGAACGCCAAGAGTGTGCAAAGCAGTGATCAAAGCAAAGGGCGGCTGTTTGGAAGGATCTAAAATATAAAACATGTTTTAAGTTATTTCACATTTTTTTACTACATAATTCCATAGTTGATAGTTTTAATGCCTTCAGCGAGACTCTACAATGTAAACAATCATGGAAATAAAGAACCATTAAACGAGAAGGTGAGTCCAAACTTTTGACCGGTAGTGTATGTGACAAAAATGCATAATATATTTAATAATCAAACTTTTTTTTTTCCTGTGCATCCAACTTCCCTCTAAGCTCGGTCTGGTAGTGTTTGCACGGCTTCTCCACCACTATTGCCTTCAAACTGGATGAGCAGCTTTAGCATCCAGGTCCTGCACCAACGGCAGAGCTGCAGCAGCAATGACGACAGAACCCCAAAGCTCGCCTTTCTTCCACAGACTATCTATGCTTTCTCCATGTTAACCACCAGATTGTAAATAACAATTTTATATAGTACATTTTCCAAATTCCCTTAATATGTCCCTCACTATGTTAAAATCAATCACGGCCCTCCCTTCTTGCAATGTGCCCACTTTGCTCATGTGGTAATCCCTCTATGCGAGTACTTGCTGCCTGGGGGTTGTTGCTTTCATATTGGAAATTTCATCCTTTATAATATTTAAACATATTTTATGGGACAGCACAACAAATGAAACTTTACTGTCCATTTTTCCCTCCTCACAATCATGGTTTTTTTCTGTTTACCCTCACCCCTGATGGCTGTACCCCTGCCTGAGCCTGGTGCTGTCAGAGGTCTCAAAAGAGACTTCTTCCTCCACGCTAGTGCCAAGTGCTTGGTTAAAATGTAAAGCACCTTCAGAGAACTGTTGTTGTGAACCAGCTCTGTGTAAGTGAAATTGAATTGAATATACCTTCCCAGCCTCAGTCAAAAGAGTCACTCGACAGCGTGTCCAAATAATTTTTCACCGTCTTCATTTTCACAGATCGTTCTGGTAACAGTTGGAGTGACAGAGGTAGGTTCGGTTTGAGCATCCTCAGAAGAAAAGGTCGTCCACTCCAGCTCTGTTGTTGCCACGACAACCCCTCTGTTTCCTGCCGAGCCCTCTCGAGCTCGGCCGTTCGGCGTGTGTCCATACATCAGCCCTTCTCCCCTTTAATATTAAATGTAATTTATGGCGCACTGCATGAGGACAGTTGTCAAAGCACTTTAACAATGACATAAATTCAAACATCAAAGTGGAAATAAATTAAAAAGTAAAAAAGGGAGCTGAAGATAAAAGGACAGCCACAGAGGGTAAAAATAATATATTTGTAAAAATAATGGGATAAAAGCCATCACATAAAAGCCGGTCTATAAAAATAGGTTTTAAGAAGAGAAATAACAGAAGACTCTTTCACCCCTCTCCCTTTCTCTCTCTAATCTCACCGCCAGTATCTCTCGCCCTCTCTCTCATCTGCCTCCCACTGCAGTGGAGATGAAGTGTTGCTCTTGTTTTAATTATGCAGAGGAGGCTGCAGAGCAGGACATGACATGTTTCAGTGTCGTCGCCAATTAAGCGGCGTCACCCAGTCGTGGAGCTGGGAGGGAGGAAAAAGAGGGGGAGGACTGAAAAAAAGGGGAGGGAGAGAATGAATGAATCGCATGCATGAAAGTCTTTTTTTCTTTTTCATGCAAATGGAGATGCTCCTCACGTAGAAATGTGAAGTCTAAACTTTCACTCCAGTGTACTCACAACTGCAGAATCGTAGAACACCAGCAGAGACAAAAGCAGGAGCAGGAGAAGAACTGTTGTTGCACTGCTAAACCTAAGCATATTAAGAATTGCATCCAGACTCAGGGTCAGAATTTGCATTATGATTTTTCCTAAATAAATCAGCATGGTTTAATGGGTAGCGGCTGCTTTAATCACAGACTTAGCAGCCAGAGGCCTGCACCACGAAGCAAGATCAACATACTCATGACATCTTCACCTCATCTGGCTTCATTTACCCATCATCAGAAAAAGTAGTCACATGAGAGTGGCATCGACTCAGTAACTTAACCCAGGGTTTCCCGGTCTAGCTGCAGTTTGAGCGTGCTTACGTTGGCAGGGATAAGTCTCCGAGCAGCAGAGTGACTGATCTGAACACATACGGTCTGAATGCAACACCACGGAGCTGACAAATCAGCCATGCATAAGTGTAACAGTATTAAAGATACTGTTCTTTAAGCACTTTGAACAGGAAAACTGAAAAAAGTGCTACTATACAGAAAGAAGGCAAAAACGTCACACCTATCTATAGATCTGGATTTCATTCTTTTCTGCTGAAGTGTGTTTAACGGTCGGAATAATGAACAAATATAAAACATGGGCTACATGCTTTTAGTGAAAATCTGATTTGATGAAAGCCTTGGTTTGAGTTAAAGTGCACCCTTTCACACTAGTAACCCTTCGCATTAAACATGAGCTGCGACTGACAGCCTGGCCTTCCTAATGTCATGACCTGGCGTACCTTAAAACCACCATCCAACACTCTGAGTAATGGACATGCTTCATATTAATAGCTGTTTGGTCCTAATACCTTCTCTTTCTGTATGTGAGGTGTTTTAGCAATGGTAGTGGTCGCAATGGCAGCTGGAGTAGTCGAGACATAAGAGAGAAACGGCACTCAGAGAAAGACATAAAATCTGTGGACGGGTCCACAACAGCAAAGTGGCAGTAGACGTACAACTTCCAGTGAAAAAGACATTTTTTAAGAACTAATTTTTGACAAGTGAAGTTCCCACCCTCACACATGGCCATGGATTGTGAGTAGTGATCAAAATAAAAAATGACTGTGCACATGAGTGGAAGAAGCGGGCTTCCTTTAAGGAGTGACTGAGAAGTGACTTAACTTTAGGGATAGGGTGAGTAGTTTAGTCATTCTGCAAGAGCTCAGAGCAGAGCCGCTATTCCCCACATTTAAAGTAGCCAGGTGACACCAGTATGTGACCACGTCGCCTCCTAGATGAGAAGTTTTGGGGACGTACAGCTGAAAGAGACTCGAGCAGGACACAGAGATGAGTCCAAAATTATAAAACTGTAAAACTGGTCACAAGATACCTGAGAAAGAAGGAAACACATGGAGAATGAGCATGGATCAGGCAAGGGAAAAGACAATACTATACATACACAGAGGGCTGCACGGAGGATGAGCCACAGGTGGGAACAAGGTGATAATTAAAGCAGACTCAGGTGAAGACGATCAGAGGACTGAAGAGAAAACAAAGACAGGAAGGGCAAGCAGTCATGAAAGTACAAGTAGAAGCAGAAATGAGCAAAAGGAAGGATCTGACACACAGAGAAAACAGACGGTCCCTGACTTGGACCTGGATATGTGATGAATGGATGAATATCTGGCTCTAAGCAACACTGGTAGTAGAAGAATCATTCGCAGCAGTCGTGATGGTGAAACAGAAAAATTAAATGGGAGCAAAATCAGCTTAAGTGACTGCATAAACATATTCTTCTTACCTTCAGGTACTGGAAAGACACCTCGCTCCATTAGAAACTGCAGTCTAACTACATGCAGTCCAAAGTCACCGTATTGGTCAAAAGCACATGGACTCCGTGGGCAGTGAGCTGCATTGCATATTCACCAGCTTCCCCCTGATATTCGGCTCCATTGTGACTTTAAAGTGTCAGGCTGAGACATGGCTGGATAAAGAGCGAATGAGCATGGTGCAGCAGCAGGTAATTACCACTCCTCCATCGATAACCATTCTAATAGACTTCCAACCAGCGATTTACATTAGGGAGGTGGCCCTCTTATCGTATTGACTTTCATAAAATATATGTGTGGTAGGCTACATTAAAATCAATAAAGCCATTTAAAGAGCATTATCATTAAGAGGCGGCTGTGTATTAAGTTTGACTGTGTGTGTGTGTGTGTGTGTTGGCTTGAGGAGGTGGCAATCTACCCTGGTATGATGCCTTAAACCAACATCATTTACTGCATGACTGCACCATCAGTCAGACTGCCACACACATTCCCTTTCTTTCCATACATCACTCTATAGTTCACTTTCAACTCATGTACAGCCTTCACAAAACCTTGTGAGATTGGAAAGGGACCAAGCAGCTGGGAGGAGTGAATATGAGGTTAATCAGATGGTCAGAATATTATGAGCACCCATAAAAGCTACAGCAGCACAGTGATCACTACACAGTTTTGCTGTACTTATTTTTTACTGATTCAGAGGTCTCCATCCTGTAGGTGAAAGCAATGCAAACCACATCAGGACGTTATAAAGACTCTCTAGAGAACAGGGGCAGGTGCACAGGGTCAGGGTTTACAATACCAGGCTATGGATGAAAATGAACAAGTAGAAAGGGATCTTATCTAAGATTAAATTAGAATTAGTTCAGTCTGCCAACATCATCGATTCAAAGACGGTTACGTTTGTTTGCCCAATGCTTCACAGTGGCAGGCTGGTTGGTTTTAGTTGGACCCTCCACTGCTGTGTCACGGGTCGGTGTTGTGCAGCTTCCTAGTGAGCTGGAACTGCTAGGATGAGGCAAGTAGCAGCAGGTTGTCTCAGCCGGTGGCGGTCTCGTTTCAAATATTGGTGGAGCAGAGTCAGACGGGTGCACGGCCGTGTAATGTTGGGCTTGTGAGGCAGGCAGAGGTCGGTAGCTGACATTGTTCCTTAGTCTGTTATGACTCACCAGGTATGCGGCAGTGCAGGTTCAAGTTACTATGACATTTTTTGCTTGTGACAAAAAAGGCTTGAGGACGTTTTATACAATAATCTGCAAAAGACTAAAAGATGAATGCATATAAAACCAAGAATATGAATAACAGCAGGAATAAGACAGACAGAAGAACAGACTGAAGCAGACGCACGAAGTAAAGCATCTCCTTTCATTACCAGAAATTACTCAGATATTCACCTGAGGACATCCCAGTAATTCCTGCCCATGAGGAGAGCGGAATCATCACAAACACCAGTGAAATTTACACCACTTTAAATTCTGACAGATTCCTTCAAGCATAACATGATTTACATGTCATTTACCAAGTTCTTATGCACTTCTGCCAAGTTCTACCAGGACACATCACAAACTGGTATGAGATGTAGGCTGCCAGAAGAGCGCCCATCTACAAAGCATCGGTGATACTGGTGAGGTGTGTGCGAAGACACCAAGGGCACTAAAAGATTACTGCCCACAGGTGTGAATGTGAGTGTGAATGGATGTCTGTCTCTCTGTGTTAGCCCTGCGACAGAGTGGCGATCTGTGCAGGGTGCACCCCGCCTCTCGCCCTATGATAGCTCTGGGTTAGGCTCCAGCCCCCACCCCCCGCGACCCTGATAGGATAAGCAGAAGAGGATGGATGGATGGAATTTTTTTCAGGACAAATTATTAGCAAAAGGACGATGCTTTTGGAGTGCATATACATTATCCAAGCATCCGAAAGTGTTGGGATTTGTTTTCACAAAGCGTTCGATTCAAAGGCCTTAAGTACACTGTCTGTGTGATGAGAGAAAAATACAGATGTTAAACAGGAAGTATTTGTGTCTGTAAGAGTCCCTGACTTAAGTGTCAGCGTACAACAAATGAAACCTGGCACAGTGCTTCTGAAACTCATATCCACAGAAAACCTGAAAGGCCCTGACGTGTTCCTTCATCAGAATAAGAAAGTCTAACTGTCTTTCTCCCAGTGTGAGGGTCAGGGTGAGACTTGGTCTAAGGTGCTTTCTTATCAGGTGGAAGTGAAAGGCCCTCTGATACTCTGGGCTCAGAAAGTGCAGACATAAATCTCACCATTGTGTTGCTATCTGTTCCTTCATGAGAAAGACATCTCTGTCTGTCCGGAAAGCTAAAAAGTGATGTTTTCGGTTACCGTGAAAAGCCGTGTCCTTGCGTGAAATTTCTGGCCTGCTGTATGAAAAGGCAACTGTTCACTGTAATGAAGCTGCAAGCTGTTGGGAGGAAAGGCTGCTTCCAAAATATTTTTTACCTGTGAATTTTAAGCAGTAATTTTAAACTAAGAGTAAACAAAGAGGATGTAAGTATGAGTGTCCATTGAATGCATTTATGTGATCAGAGTAAAGATTAGTCACTTAAGAAACTGTCCATCTTCTGCCTTTCCACACCGCTCTACTCCTGCTCATGTCCAGAACACCTGCACAGGGAGACATTCAGGAGGATCAGATGTTAAACTACTTGAAGTGATTGCTTTCAACTTAAAGGATAGTGTGAGGGCTTCAAGGCGAGCCCAGACAATGTGCAAAGGCGCCCGCTGCCATATGCTGATTGTGCCGTACATGTGATCAAATATAGCTTCACCTTGGAGTTCTTTTTCAGTGCGCAGCAGCAAGTTTCACACAAATTTCTACTTAACTGGTGAGTACTTAACTTGAACTGAACATTAACTTTCTTCTTTTCTGAACAGACTTTGTATGGTCACAAACCTTTGAAGGTTTTTAGAGGTTTTTAAAGGGATTCTTTGCACATTGTAAAAGTCTTTACAAGTTATTTCTGAACATCAAAACCTTTACGAACCATTTAGAACATATAAGAGTGAAGAACACTCGTGAATTTCAAGAATCTTCAGACATTGCTTAATGGCTACTCTGAACCTGCCATGTATGCATATCATTTGCAGTGCAAATGTATAGAACGACGTTCGTTTTTATTGGCTGTACCAGCAGTATGTGCTCTGTATAGGTGTCACGGTCTGCAGACCTCGTGTTTGCGCTGTGGACCCAAGCTCAGATAAACAGAGGCAAGAAAACTAAATCTTAACAAAAGGCGACCCGGTTTATTGTGACTGAAGAGCAGGTACAAAACAAAGGCAAAGGGTGAGCATAAACGCTAACGAAACTGGGAAGAAACTAAACACTATGAACATTATACTTAAAACATGGGAACGAGAGACACGGGAATCCTGAGACATGGAAGGATAAACAGACGATATAACGAAGAACAAAGAGAAACTCACACAATAAACACACATAAGGGTGAAGAGGAAAGTGGAAACACATGGGGAACGCAGCTGGGTCGAATAGACATAATGACACAGGGGAAGCAAAACTGAACACATTAGCCACAGGACGCGAGAGTGTCGAGGTAAAACAGGAAGTACACGAACACCCAGGCTTGCCACAAAAAGGGGGATAAACAAACAGCGAGGCGAAAGATGAAACACAAGGAGAGGCACAGCGGAAACAGGTAAGGGAGACGAAACACAGTGACACGACTGAGACACACAGAGGGTGAGGGAGCGAGGGACACGGAGAGGGAGAGAGACACGATGGTTCGGGGAGAACACACGTGGACGTACGAGACAGGCAGGGGAACAGAAAAGGGAGACGAGACACACCGATGAGACCAGGACCTGGAGAGCGAGGGACACAGAGACGAAGACACGAAGGGAACCTAACAGACAAGAGAACATAAACCAGAAAAATAAACTCGGAAACGTAAAAGCAATAAACCCAATGCTAACTGTAAACTGCAACTTAAACATGTGATAAAAGCAGCAAAAAGGAATCATAAGTACAAAATAACCTCAAAATGCTGGGCCACCGAACCAGCACCCTGACAATAGGCCACGTGAATCACGGACAGAAGAACATGGTGAACTTTTGGCTTTGGCTTTTTGAAAATAAATGTTGATGCTGGAGTTATTTCTTCCCTAGTGGAAGCTTATTTTTAAAAGACAAAGACTTTATGAAGCAGATTTATGCAAAATAAGCACCCAAAGCTAGAAGGTAAATAAAAAAAATGGCAGAGTTTTACATTTTTGCTGATGATCCAGAGGGCTTGCTAAGCCCTCATGACCCCTGATTCAACTTCAGAAACCAACAAGAACCTCCACAATCATTTAGCAGCGCTGAAGGCAAACAATTACATAAATGACCTCAACGTGGACCAACTACACTTTTTATTTTAATCACAACATGAAGCTTAGATACATTTTAATAAGCAACCAGAAACACAAAAAACAGACACGAAACCATTAAAGCAATAAAAGAAATCCTTATTATTCTCTTAATCCTTCAATCACAGTAAAGACTTTGGATAAATCCTGGTATGGAATTGAATTTTGGCATTTGTACATATTGTCTTTTTAAATTACTTATTTTTATTTCCATTCGTGAATGGACCATACATTCTCTGTCAACTTAAAGAAGCTTTGCAGAAGTAATGACTGGCTGACATGTCCTCATTTAAAAAACAGAAAACAAAACAGTTTTCACTCTATAGGACTAAAATCATCCCTCTGAGAGGCGGAAGCAGAAGAACGCGCAAACGCATGCAGAAATAAATAAAAGGAGTGGATTAGGGATTATGTGAAATGTTGCTTGTTTTTAATGTGCTGGTTGTTTTGCGAGACGACGTCAGTTTGACACAGTTTCAGGAATAGAAACCTTTCAGCTGATGTAACCCTTCCTGCCTCCGGCAGCCATGTTGGAAGTCATCAGTGAGCAGCTGCTGTCTTTCTCACACGGTGGGGAGGAAAATCCAAGAGTCTTTAGTTAAATACAGAACTGTCTTACAGTAGCGAGTGTCATCTTTTCTTACTTTGTGTATCGGTAGTGTTTGTAGTAAACCTGTGTATTTCTATGCAGTATTTTGATACACTATTAGTCTTTCCCTCTACTGTATGTGTGATTTCTTTGTTTCTCTGGTAGCTGTACAGAGACTCAGTCTGACCTGTCAGTGTGATCTATGTGCAGAGGTATCAGAGGGGCTCAGCTGCAGTACTGATGCAGGACTTTATATCACCCCTCCCCCATCTCTCCGTCTCATTTGACACTGAATTAAGTCCCACCTGAGCTGCCGTCACTCCCATCATGCATCAGCCCACCACCTGAGTCCTCCTTACTCTCACACTCACCTTAGAGCATCATCAGTCGTCTTCCGTGCTGTTTGCCTTCACACGCGCACCCCTCCGCTATGACCCCGATCCACAGTGCCAAGGGTAACAGGGAACAGGATACCAGATTAAATTTGTTCGTCTGTCTCTGCTGAGACGGGATTAGTTTTCAAAGAACCTGGCAGAAGTGAGAGAGAAGCAGTTGGAACAGAGCAGTATACAGTCTGTGTTCACTGTTGTTTCAGCTCTGCATCTTACACATGGTGATCAGCTGGTTTTTAAACTTTGTCTTGAATCTTTTCTTGCTCCATACTACTGAATTGGACTAAACAGAATATAACAGTGTGCCAAGTAACAAGGCAGGAATTCCGAGCTCTCTTACGTATCAAAATACTGTCTTATGCAGATAAGGTGGCTAATTCGTCCGAACTCTGGGAGCTGATTTGGTATCAGATTGCACATCTATCAGCTGATGTTATAAATATCACCAGGTTTATGCAGCGTAGCTAAGTTATAGCTGCTGACTGAACTTATGTTCCTTGCCAACATCTTCAATAGCAAAATCATATCCGAGTGGAAATCCTAGAGGACTAGCATGGCAAGTTACTTCACCTGGCAGCATGATCCATGACACTACGTGTAATGTCAAGTTGTATTGATTTTACCCTTTGATAAATCAAGTTATGGCACAAAACAAAGACGTATAACTGGCATTTTTATCTGACACTGGTAGCTTTGTCACATCCAAGTCAGCTTGCTCATTATACTGATGCTCGGTTATGCAGTGTGTAGGCCGCTCCCTCAGGAGCTGTACAACATATATGAAATACAAAACTTGCAATAGTGCATCATCATCGTGCAGGATGCCACTGTTTGCCAGATGCTCAGCTCACACATGGATTTCGAGAATGTGCATGAGCAATAGACACTGGACAGAGACCTGTGATATTACAACAATTCAATTCAATTGAGTTTTATTAACATAGTGCAAAGTCACCTCAAGGTGCTTTATGTTTATTTATAAAATATAATGTGTAAGGTAAAGACCAATAATAAGATCTACGCTAATGCAGAGGTAAGCACTTGGTGACAGTGGAGAGGAAAAACTCTATTTTGACAGGAAGACACCTCTGGCAGAACCAGGCTCAGGGAGGGCCGGCCATCTGAAGGCCTTTACGCACCAGAGATGTAAAATAGAGCATAAAATGTGGAATTAAAAATATGTTTTCGCTCCCCTATGTTTAATGCAACCGTTCAGAGCGATGTGTAATTTCACTGAACAGATTTGTGGTTATTTTTCAAATCAAGCTTGATTTTCTGCGAATAAACAGATCTGACCAGTCAGACCAGTGCACTTGGGAACAAGTGCGCTCATAGCTCAAATTGTGCACCCGAACTGAATACACAATGATGTGGAAATAGTAAAATAATACTATTGTACCTCACACGGCTAGACTCTGCTCTGGAATGATCTCTCTGCCTCCTCAGATGTGATCCCAACTCTGCCGACAAGAACTCAGACTGCCCCACTGACATCCTGAAATATGTAAGAAAGCGGCCGCGATGCACCTTCAGCTCCTGGATCTAACCACAAAATTCTCCCTGCTGCTGCCTTGCGAGAATTTGATGAACCCAGAATCTCAGTTTCTTCATGTTTAGAAACGTCAGGATCAGCTCATCATCGCTCAATATCGACCTCTTCTTTTTCACGTTTTTGGAGGATGACTTTTCTGCAGCAGTGGTACGCTTTTGGAGTGTACATACTTTACACAAGTTCGCCTCCAAAAATTTAGAATATTGCTTTTTCACAACTCAGCACGTAAAGCTCTTAACAGACAAACAATCGTTTCTTTAAGATCACATTCATCTCCAAAAATGTTTAATTGGTCTGCAGTGAAGCAGCAACACAGTTTCAGGGCGTTTTCACACCTATAGTTCTCTGGTCCAAATCAGTCGAGGAGTTTGTAAACTTGCAGCATTTTCCTGTCGTTTGACTTGTTTTCACACAGAGAAAAATACAAAGGGAACGCCAAGCGAACCAAAATGCGCCAAAGCAAACCATGTTAGAAAGTTCAGTCCGCTCATCGGCCAGATGTGTCTGGGGTGGGAGCGACAAAAGTAAATACAGCAAGAAGGTTCTGTGTGAGAAAATGGAGAATTTACAGTCATTTCACAAATAGTTGCTCGCCCGTACAAGCCTTTGTACATCTATATTACTGAGAATACAAAGTTGCTACGGGACATTTTTTTAACTCAAACTTGCAACGTCCACCTGGTAGTTGGTTCGTATCGAGGTCGGATTACGTTCACACCATAAACGGATCACTCTGGAGTTCATTTGGAACCGTACGAAGCCCACCTCCTCCAAAGGGTCTCTGTGTGGCTGTTTTGATCCGCACCCGACTGCGATTACTGCGTTCACACCTGCACAAGTGAACCGCACAGAGGAGGACAACAAACCTGAATGTACTAAACACTGCACATGTGCAAGCACGTTAAATCTCCTTCACGGCCAAAGAAGATGCCTACTTTGTTTTAATAACTAACTCAAATGATTACAACATACCTTAATCTGACACAGAGGAGAGTACCCGGAGTGTCATTACCCCAGTAAGCTGTAGCATGCAGGCCTCCCTTCATCTGAACAAGCTGTCAAAACAGGAAGAAAGTAAAGTACACACACAAGCCTGTACAAAGACTTCTCACTGCTGCCTGACTGTACAGTACCAACATATAATCACTGTGTTAAGAAACAAGTCAAAGTTGCACAAATTTCATAACGAAATGTTTATTTTTTCCACTATGTTGCAAACTTTGTGAATATACTCGACACCACATCAAAAAGTTAAAGACTCAGGTTCGCCCTCCCCAGCCTTGCTGGATCCACCGGGGGTAAAAGTTTCGCAACCTTCTGCTGTAAGGTCAAACTTTGTTTCCATCTCATGCGATTCTTTATTTATATGTTGGAGTGAAGACACAGAGGTTTCAAAAGGTTAAAATATGTGAGGCTGAAGTTTCCGGGAACATTTAACAATCTCTGATACATGCAGTATTTGTGTGAGTGTGTGATACATTGTAACACTGTGTGGCTTGAGCGCATTATTTGAATGAGAAAATATATGTTTGTACTTGACATCCTTATATGTTTATTATGATGGAGGCATCTAAAAAAGAAGTCCGGGTTCAGGAGGTTACGCCACAAACCGTATTGTCACAAACACAGCACACCCTTGTTATCGCCAAGCCCCCCGCATTACCCGCCAACCCGTCAGCCGGCTGTCGGAACATGCTCGAGGTCTCGTTAAGCCCAGAGTTCGGAGCTTCATTCATTACCTAATTGGTTGCTGGTAACCTGGATCCCTGCAGCAGGGACCTGATCTCCACAGCCTCGTTTTCGGCGTGGGTTGTCGGTTCATCCGCGGCTCGATGTGTCAAAGTGTCACAAACAATGTCACAAATGCTGCCCTTCTTATTGTGTAACAGGCAATTATCTGTGTAAACCAGAGCTGATTATTTCAGTCTGTTCCAGCAGTTACAGTCTAAATGTTTTTACTATGTGGCCTTTGCTGGAAAAAAAACCAAAAAAAAAACCGGCCTGTTAACTGTTAATAGGCTAATTACAACTGTGCATCCAGTCAGGGCTGAGCCATATTAGAGGCAGAGCTGCTAGGTACACTCACAGTGAGGAAAATCAGTCAGAAAAGTGCCACAGTTAATTTGATGGTAAAAAAAAATAGTTATTGTGTTTAAATGGATTCTTTTAAAGCAAATTCTCTGCCCAGGGAAGCCCTCGTATAACAGGACGCGACATGGCAGCAAACTAGATGGACAAAATAAAGCTGCTGATAAATAACAGCAACATGAGCCAAACAGCTGGAAATTCAAAACTTTCACATCATTCAAATGTGAGCCTTTGTATGCACTTTAAACATAAAGTGAAAATTTAACACAGGATACTGGAGACAGAGTTGTCAGGGTTGAAGAGTAGAAACGGAGTGAAAAAGAATTTAAAAATCATTTCCCGAACTCTAACGCTACATTAAAAATTTACAAAATGACCAGTCGCTGCCACTAAGCACTCGACATCAGCATCTCTGAGCTCGTGAGCAGGAACGTGGAAAGATATGATGTTTGTTGCATCGCTGCAGTGAATCGAGCGGGAATATTTATTTCCAACTGCCTCTAGACAATATGGCAATGTGGTTTTTTTAAGTTTCAGTTTTGATAAACGGTACACATGTAAACAAATTATCACAGACATTTATTACGTGGAAGTCGATTTTGTCAGCGAGGATTCTGCTTAAAGCATGCTAATTGGTCAGTTAGGAGTTTATACAACAGGACAAACGCTCTTAATGGCACCGATTTCCAAATGCTGTCAGAAGTGTTTTTAAACCACAGCAGAATCTTTCAGGCGTGCAGCAGAAGCCGCTGGCAGTGGTGGTTCATGGTGAGGCTATCAGGCGGCTGCCGCTCGCTGTTCGTAGCGCTGTGATGCAAATGCTAACATTAATAATGCAACCATATCTACAGCTGCACAGGGCCAGAGAGTGGGACTTCTTTACGCCTCCCCCCCCCACAGTGTCAGTGTCAGAGGTCAGCGTGCAGCAACGTGATCACAGCAGATGAGCTTTACTGGCTTTTCTTCCTGTGGAGATTGTTGAAATATTTTAAGCAGCAAAAGCTGAGAGGAGACTAAACGGCAAACTTTTTACAGTATTCAAAATCATCTTCATTAAAAATAAATGACTTAAAGAAATAAAAATGTGGTTTCTCTGCCAGATGGATTCAATTCAATCACAACAACAGTCGCCTCAAGGTGCTTTATATTGTAAGGTAGACCCTACAATAATACATACAGAGAAAAACCCAACAATCATATGACCCCCTATGAGCAAGCACTTTGGCGACAGTGGGAAGGAAAAACTCCCTTTTAACAGGAAGAAACCTCCGGCAGAACCAGACTCAGGGAGGGGCGGGGCCATCTGCTGCGACTGGTTGGGGTGAGAGAAGGAAAACAGGATAAAGACATGCTGTGGAAGAGAGACAGAGATTAATAACAAGTATGATTCAGTGCAGAGATGTCTGTTAACATAGATGTGTCACCTTTTACAGCAGGGTAATCAAGATGACTGCAAAAAGCAAATTGCTGTGTGATCCTATAAAAGTGTCATTTGGGAAGAATGATGAGGGTGAATTTGCAGTTTGAGGAATTCATTTCTAATAATTCTAATAATACTACTTATTATTGTAGGGTCTACCTTACAATATAAAGCGCCTTGAGGCGACTGTTATTGTGATTTGGCGCTGTGTAAATAAATTTTATAATTGAACTGAACTGAATACTCAAGAAAAGGAAGAAAAAAAAATTCATGATTATTTTTGTCTTTGACCTCGGAGGACGGGGAGTGAGGATCGAGCAGCTGAAATATCCTCTGAGTTCATTCTGCGCAACAAGCTGACCACCTCACCTAGCTTCATCTTTCTCACTGACACACACACGCGCACGCACACACACACACACCAGCCACACACTGTGAAGCGAGCGTCCATCTTGGCCGGTCGTCTCACCGCAGGCCTGCAGAGAAAGAGAGCCGTCCTTCCAACAGCAAAGGTTAATAATTCTGCTCCTGACTCCGCGGGACCTGTCTCTGTACTAATGCTATGATTTAATCAAATGGAAGGAGAGGTGAGGATCGACGCTGCGCTGCCAACCGGCACGCCTGACCAAAGCATACAGACAGCAGCGAAAGTCAGAAGGGACAGACGGGAAGGGAGAGAAGTGAATAAAATGAATTAGATGCTGGAACCAACAGCAAAAATCTGTGAGTAGTTAATTCATTTTTCCACCTTTTTTTGAAACTTTCTTTTCCTCCACTCCATTTCAAAGAGGAAATATTTCATTGCAGTGGCTCTTTTTCCCTACACATTTGAACCCCCCCCAAAAAAAGAAAAGAAATGTCTCGTTGGTTAAAAATATATACTTATTGAACATGGCAAAAGTTAAAATTATGAGAAGAAAACTGATGCCAAACTCTGAGCAAAGGTTTTGAATTATTTTGATTTTTGATCTTTGATGTTGGATTTCTGTGCAAAGTCATTTAAGACTAAGGGTTGGTAAAAGGTGTCCTTTGGCATGTTTTGATGTGCACACTTAGAGATAACGGTCTTCTTTAAACAAGCTGCAAATTGTGCTTCAGGAAGTTGGAACAGTGACCGTGACGTAAGTCAGCAGTTTCACCGATGAGACTTTATCCGGAGTTATCAGGCGTTGTCTTCTGAACTTTTGGTTTCCACTCACTGAGTTATTTTCTCTCTCTTTTTTTTTTTTGTACTTTTGCTTTCATTTGCTCAGATCACGTTGAAGTACAAAACTACTGTCACCATTTAACCACAGCGGTCACTGATGTTCTTCTCATCGGTGGAGATTAGGGGCCAACTTCGAAGCTGCTGGAGCTAAAGGTGGGAAATCGCGTGCTTCGTAAAAGCAGCTTCCTTTAAATGTTTTTGCAGTGAGGTGAATTACTTTCCACAGTTTTCCCTCAGCACAGACGGTCGGGAGCGACCCGCATGTCTGCTGCTCAGAGCGCATCACACAGCTCTGATGATGTAAACAAAGGACGCAGCGGTCGCGGTTTACCTCATCTGCAGCCAGAGCACAAACCAGCGCTTGAGCCATGTTGATATGTGAGGGGGTGTTATGGAAAACGGTCCAGCCTTGGCACTGATCTGAGCAGATTTGGGCGGCGAGCCAAGACGCAGACAGCGACCGCTGACATCACTCCCTCCCATCCCCAGACAAAGTATTGGCAGTGAGAGTTTGTCCTCCATGCCAGGTTGGGAGAGGAAAGCCTTTGAAGTTCACAACCTGTCTGATGTGCATTGACCTATGATAATAGCTCTGATATGTTTGATCTTTAGTTCTGAAAATTAAAAGAAAAAAAAAATGTGACCTTAAAAAGTTTTTAACTTATGGCTTCTGTGCAGGGCTCCATACTTTGAAATGATCTACTATTGTGTCTCGTTCTTTGTACGTTCTGTTCTGTTTTTTAAGTGGCCTCCTTGCTTTGATGTGGAAACTTTTACAAGCTGTGGCATGAAAGAACCTCTAACCTCTAGTGGGGCTGGTAAGGTTTTAAGAGCACAATCACTGTCTAATTTGCATGCAAGTACGTTCACAAAAGAAAAATATTTCCCACCTTACATGGTAAAAAAATGTGAATGCAATTGAAAAGTCCAGAAGAAGGCAGAAGGTGACTGGACCTCCCAAGAAGATGACAGTGGAAACTTTGGATAAGACATACTAAACAAAGTGGAGTTGGGGAGGTGGAGGACTGCACAAAGATAGTTTAACCAGTGATTTAGCCTCTTAGACCACGTTACCAGCTGACCACCAAGGGTTGGGGTTAGGTTGCACTTTAGCCACATGCTAAAGAAACGGTGCTTGATTAGAAGACAAACTCTCTCTCTTGCTGGCCCCACAGCTCTTCCGTTATAAGATTTCAAGTACATGAAAATTCCTTTAAAATCCATAAACGTGAACCTAACCAAAGCCCTAAACAGGTTACAGGTAACCTGATGGATGTTAAAACTGACTGGCTAAATAATTTTGAACAACAGTTGTAAGGAAGAGCCCATGTGACGAAAAGACTTAGAGGTGGAAAGTTAAAGAACAAAATCTTTATTTTATTATACATCTTTTGGACATAACCATAGAACAAGTAGTGAGACACTTCGGGACTTGTATCATTCTGTTTTCTGGATTTTTTTGATTACCCAGTTCATTCAGTAATCATTTATCACCGACGGTTATTTTAAAAGTCAGAAGTGTTCAAGGGGAGAGGTTAACAAAGAAAAAGTGAGATAGGTAGATACAGAAAGTATACATGAGCACTGGGAGGCTAGGCATACGGCAAAGAGAGTGTCACGGCCAGCGGCCAACACAGGAGAACGGATTCAATAGCAGACACCACTCGGCGGCATGGAGGACGAGTGCACACCAAACTTTATTTACAAAGAACAGAGTGAGCAACAGTATGTAAGCGAAACTTAAATACGACCCGTAAAGCGAGTCTCTACTATGAACTGAGAACAATAAACTAGAGAGCAAACGATGAACTATGAGCTGGAATAATTCTATGATGTACTACATGTCACGGCCAGGAGGTTCAGCTGGTCGCTGATCAGCTTCTCTCTCTCTCTCTCTCTCTTTGGCTCTCTCTCTCCCTCGTCCTCTCTCGCCTGGGCGGAACTCATTGTGGGTTCACGCCCTTGGCCCACGCCCTCAGAGAAGGAGACACCTGTGTCTCATCAGGCTTGATGATATTTAAGCCAGGGAGCGACGACTATTCGTCGCTGGATCGTTGTATGGATAGCGTCAGTAGAAGTCGAGTGTTTGAACCAGCGTTTCTCCCGTGTCATAGTGTGTTAAAGTCTCACGAGTGTTTTTTGTGCACAGATTCCCTGGATGGTGTTCCCTGTGTGGCGTGAGTAGGCGAGGATTCGTGTTTTGGAGTGTGTGGAGAGAACGAGAGCCTGTTTGGATTTTTCCCCGGAACCCTGCCCCCTTCACCCTTGTATATAGCACTGCCTCGCACCTGTGAATATTGCACCGTCTTGCACCTTTTTTGTATATACACCTGTTTGGACCATTATTGTAAATAAATTCCTCTGTGTGCCTCAACCCCGGAGTTCTGCGT
>VVHJ01032128.1:0-21465 GCA_015107715.1 Tylochromis polylepis
TGGAGTGCATTTATAGATTTAAAAAAAAAAATGAAATAACACAAATTAACATAAATAATTTTATTTCCAGTGATAAAAATAGTTGACTAATATAGAAGACAATCTGCATGTCTAATAATGGAAACTTCATAGTACCCAACATCGATGGCTTTCATAAGAAGTTCTCTTTTATGTCACATTCAACAGAATTTTTTTTTTTCTCCTATAAAGAAACACGGGAAATAAGTCTCTGGAATATCTGTAGTTAAAGTAAATTAAAGTTAGATTAAAAGGAGAAAATTTCCTGCTCATCAAATCTAGACTCTACAGTTTGTAAAGCACGCCATCTACCTCTAGGGGGCAGTGTGCCATCACACTCCTGAGCCTATAGCACTCACTTTTCAGCATACATTAAGATAATTAGACATGAGACATCAAACACAATATTTCTAAAAGGAACAAACAAGAACACAAAAGAAGAAAATAAACGTGTGAGGACAGAAATCTGTTAGACTCTCAATGTGGGGACTCCTGATTCGCGGCTAAAATTCAGTGTCAGTGGCTCAGCATAAGACAGTTTGTTACGGTATATTTATGGTTTTCCTTTTTCACGAGGACTGACACGAGTTGCAGACCTTATTAGGACACTTCTGGAAGGTGAGGATATGCTGGCCTACCTTTACTTGTACAAAAGATTTGAGAGGAGCTACCGGTACAATTGCTATTCACATTAGGGACCTCCTGAAGCCCTCTTGACCCTCTGTTTGTATTAATTATAATGCATCAGGACCAAAACAGGAGAAGGAAATCGCTCATTCAGACTGGTACTCGGTTATCTAACCCTGTGGTTATGGCAGATAAATGGGTATTTATCTGTACTTCTTTAACTTTCTGTCTGTCCCGGCTGTCTCCGTTCAGGCCACTTTCACTTTCGCAGTTTATTATAAAATAAAATGAAACTTCTTTGTGATGCAGTGCCAAAAGGAAAACCTGCAGGCTCCATAATCACCATTTAACACTCAGTTTTTGACACATTGGCAGTGAAGTGACCCAGCTTTGGAGGTTTCCTCGGCCACCTCCCCAGACCACCTCCCTGCAGAGCGCTGCAGAACTGCTGCACCGCCCTCTGGTAGCACTGAGCAGACATCTTGGTAGCGCGATACGTCCCTGTCGTGGGTTCTGCCCTGATTACAGGGCCATTTAGCTGAGAAAGAAAAACACAAACAGTTAATCATGCTTTTATTACAGTATCAGTCTCTGGTTTTATTTATTTTTACAGTTCCACAGTCCAGTGAGTGTGATGCACTTATTAAATTATATTTTCAGGTAAAAATATTTCTCTGCCTCCTCAAAATGACACCTGTCTAGTGGAAATGGACAGGTGTCACTTTGAGATGACGCAGGAAACTCTAAGGTGGCACTAATGACATTAACGATGGCTCCAGGAGAGGTAGAGATTCAGCAGCTGGGACCTGGAAGTAACATGTCTGGATGGGCATTAATGTTGTTCGTCATACCCAGCAGAGTGTGACAAGTCAGGACGTCAGAATGAAAAGTGTTCAAACTGAAAATGTAAATGAGTAAAAGCCTGTTTTCAAATCCATCTGCTGAAGGAGGAAAGTTCCTACAGTCTGACAGCTAATTATGGTCCAGTGTGAAACTTGGGTCCTGCTCACACCTGGTACTAACGGGTAAGTGTGGCGTCTGGAGAGCCCTAAAGAAATGTCTCATGCAGGCTGGTTTTCCTGGAGCATGCCAAGGAATGGACCCAGTCTGTAACTTCCAGCTTCCATTCTGGAAGCGCACTGCTGCCTCCCACCAGTGAAAATCTACAACCCATCTAGTCTCTGCAAACAGAAGTGATTCCATCTCCAGTCTTCAACTCCTGAATGCAAACAAACGCTGAGGAACCGCTGAGAGTCAAAAGCCCTCCACACTCCTTCAACACCAATAAAATTGAGTCAATGTGACTTTTTTAGTCTTTAGTTTTAGAAGTCACCAAATCAGTCCATTGATATCTAAAGATGACATACCATAATCTGACTGAAGTATTTCTCCTCCTCCTTTTGGCTGCTCCCTTTAGGGGTCTCTACAGCGGATCATCTGACTCCATTTCACCCCATGTCTAGCACACATCAGCCCTCTGCATGTCCTCCTTCACTACATCCATGAAGCTCCTCTGTGGTCTTCTTCTTTTCCTCCTGCCTGGCAGCTCCATCTTTAACATCCTCTGTCAAATATATCCACCATTCCCCTCAGCACTTTGTCTCCACACTGCTTCACCTGAACTATACTCACGATGTACTCACTTCTGATGCTGTAACTCCCGATGAAAATCTGAGCACCTCCACCTCAGCCTCTTGTCTTTTTGTCAGCACCACCATTTCCAAACCGCGCATCACAGCAGGTCTCACTGCCGCCTTGTAAACCTTCCCGTTCACTCCTTCTGCTATCCTTCTGTCACAAATCACCCCCGACACTCCATCCTCTCCACCCTGCCTGCACTCTCTTCTCCACTCTGTTCCTTTGGATGGTCGATCCCAAGTACTAAAGTAATAAGTAGTTTCTTAAAAACTAAAAGCTGCAGCCCTGTTATGACTTCAGACGTAAACGACACCAAAAAACTAAAAACCAGCGATGCTTGGAGGATTAGTGAAGTTGGGCTGATGTAATGATCTGCTACAAGAGATTTCTTTAGACTAAAATAAACACATTGTCTGTATCCGTTCAGTGGGGACAAATAGCTGCTGAACAGTAAAAGATTTGATATTTTCTGATACTGTCACAGTGCCATGAGCGATCTTTCCTGGTTTTCAACATTGCTGGAGGCTGAAACAACCTCAGCATCTGGCTGTGTGCCTCAGAGCCACCCTGCAGTTTTTATAAATTGCACTGCAGCCATTTTTGATGCAGGGTGGTAATGGTTGCACTTGGAGACACTTTTAATGTTCTAATACCTCTATGAGCTGATTAATTTAGAGTTTTCACTCGATCTTTGTTGATGCAGCTGTAAATGGAGTGCGAGTGATCAAGTTTCCCTTTAAACCAGTGACATTAAAGCATGTAGTGACGGTGTCACATGAAGAGTTATGTGTTTGTTTTTGTCTGGTCTCCCAGCACTTCCACTCCATCACACATCAATAACAAACTCTGAGGTTATTTCTCCTCATTTTAATTCGTTAAACTGAGTCTAAAAGTGTGTGTGCGTGTGTGTGTGTGGTTTTTTTCTCTCTCTTGGCCCGTGGTTTTGTCTTTTCTTGCAGCGATTTCAGATGCTTCTTTAAATAATCACGACTTTGGCTGCCGTCATCAAACTTTAAACTGAAGCCATTTGGTTCAACACAACGCATTCTGCATACATATTTTAATTTCTCAAAGGAAATTAGACCTCTCTTTCAAAGACATCATTATAATGTAGATGGCTTTGGACTGAGGCAGAGCTCAGATGATTTCAGCTTGAGAAATTCATGCTTCTGTGACTTGTGCTTTAATTTACCAGCATGCTTTTAGTATTTATAATCATTTCATATCATGTGATGATGTGAATCAGTCAGTGTTGCTTCAATAATCATTTTTCAGCCAGTTTTTAAAGAAGGGCATTTGCAGCACGCTGTAGCTGCCTCTGTTTCACTTATATAAAAAACCTGCATTTTAATCTGCTTTCTTTTGAATGGCCAGCAGGGGGCTGTATAGAAGAAACACCTCAGTACACGCTTTCATTCTGAGTTTATGGTCCCAGGCTTTAGTTTTAAGTTTAACAGAATAAAACAGCACCCCCTAAAGCATTCTGAGCTTTGTCATCCATCCGGATCTTAATAATGAGCACAATTTACAAAATGAGCATCATATTACATTATATAAGACCTCAAGCTACCATTTAATACCACAAACCCACCAGGAACATGTTTACTGAATCCATAAGTCAAGTGTAAAGTGGGTAATTTTCCCACAGACCTCTATAGAATAAGAACCAGAGGGGCCACCCCCTGCTGGTCATTAGAAATAATGCAGGTTTATAGATCCATGTGATCAAACGCTAATTCTTCATGCCAAGGCACTGAGCTCATCTGACCGACTGGGGTGTCTCCTCATTTTAAGCTGTGTAACATTTCACTGTTTCAGCTCTCTGAGTGTCTCACCTGCTGCTGCAGCCTCAGCCAGCGTGCAAACAGCGAGCGCCTGCAGAGCCGCGATGGCGTCCCTGAGTCCTTCCTCCTTCCTGTGGAGGTGCTGATTTCCTCCCAGCCTCCATCACCACAGCTCCAGTTCACGCTGACGTTGGGAGGCTTCCCTGCTGGCCGAGCGTCCCTGCTGCTCAAACCTGCGTGGCGAACATGGAAACACATACTTGCATAAGTTCCCTCCTGAAAACACTGATTTTGTAAATTTGATGTACCCACTGTCCAACCTGGACCTAATAATCTCAGGTCCAATGATATGATTATGCATATTATACAAACAAAGCTTCTGCTCAACTGGAACTCAACTGGATTTTCTTTGTTGTTGGAATCCCAAATATTTTGATTTGCATATTTAATTTCAATCTGTTCCCTCTGATTGAGGTGCACAGAGTTTATTAGAGGATAATTTCAGGTTGTGTTCCTCTTGATTGTAGAGTAGACACAGGCTGGAGCATTCTTAAATTTCTGACAACAGGCTTCAGGCATCTCTAAAACATCAGGCTAAGACTTGTTTGTTACATAAGTACAATGTAAAATGTTACATTTAATGGAATCTGGTCAAATGAAATTTACTCAATACATTCGAATTTTGGATAAGTGGAAGTAAATAGATGGATGGAAGGTACATGTTCAGTTTAAACCAAGCACATTTTCCTTAAAGATTAAATATTTCAAATATTTAATATGTCAGCGAGAGGTGAAATCCCAAACATGATCACCTCAGACATGCACCTCAGCCTGTGGTTCCCTTTAAGGTAGGAGGAGGTAAAACATCAGACTGGACTGAAGCCCAGATAGAAAAATAAGGATTATTTTGACCTGTGAATCATGCCAAGCTAGACATTACAAGACCCTGTAAACCTGTGTTTTTCTCAATTTGACAACCTTAGATCTTTGATTGGTGATGGATGTGATGACATTTCAGATTTTAGTGGCACGTATTACTCACAGTAACTACCTGGCTCTCACTTTTGTACTTTTCACAGCATATTTAGTGTTATTAAGGATTTACTTGTGCACAACTTCATGACCTCCCCTAAGTGTCACAGGAACTTTGTTTTAACTGAGCTGTGGTTTCTGGCTCATTCATCATCATCGTTTAAACTTACAGCCGAGCAGCAGCTGCTGTTGTCCGTAGGGGAAGGGGAGGTGTTTGACGGGCGCGAGGCGGCGTGCCATAGCTCTGCCCAGGTGACCCGTGTGGCTGAGCGTGCCCACCGTCAGGCTCTGCAAGTAAACCGGCTCCACCAGGTGAGACAGGAGAGCCCCCTGGAGGCCCACAACGCTCCACCTGCACAGGTAACCACACCACTGTGTTGGTGACAGAAGTGAAAGCACAGCAGTAAAGAAACGTAATGAATAAACTACACTAAGCCTTTAAAATAACTCACTTTGCCAGTTTGTCTGTGCAGGACATGGTAACGAAAGGTTTACTCGGCGATAAGCCATCCCATTTCTGATTGGCTCTCCGTGCCGTGATGGGCAGTGTCCCCTCACCTCCCTTTACCTTCACCCTGAGGTGGCAGCGAAATCTTCTGCTGGGATCTGGTGCAAGAAGAAAGTATTTTACAGAAACATCACCTCTGCTAAAGAAAAACATTTACAAAGGTCCAAATCTTTAGTCCCACATCGCACATCAAGCAGTTTTTACTTCCTGTGTCATGAGCTTGTCCCACATGCAAGACACAAAGGCAGGGAGGTTTAAATGAAGACAAGCTGTTTATTGTGGGCTGAAGGCTGGTTGCACAAAGGTGGAACATAAAGCACAAAATAGGAAAACAAAAACCTGGAAAACACACTAGAGCTAAACCACGGGGGCAGGGAAACACCAGGGCAGGAAGGAAAGACAGGGAGGACTGAGAAAGGACAAAGGGAGACAGGGACAGTAGAGTGGAGAGAGCTGGGAAAACGACACACAGCTGAACTAAATCAGAGAAGACGAGACACAGGAAGCAAAACTAAATGGGGAAAGCACAGACACAAGAACTTAATATAAGCAACAAGTAATCAGGATCAGAACAAAGTATACACAATACACACAAATACACACAACAATATAAGTGTGAAGTAAATCAAGAATCACAAAGGAAATTTAGAAAAACAAAACTTGGAAGTCCACAAACACTGGGTAAGCTGACTAGGACGATAACGTCCTGTTGTGATTGTGCGCCCTGCTCGCACTGCTTCCACCTTTCTTGTTTGATCTTTGTGTATTTGTTCCCACCTGCTAACACGATCTGTTTGTGTACCTGGGCTCCTTCGGCTGTCATTTCAGCCTGCAGTTCTGGTTTATATGGCATTTTATTCCTAATTATCCAACCTCTGTATTTTCCCCTGTGCTGTTGTTTTTCAGCCATTCCTGTCTCCTGAAGCCTGGATTTGGATTCTTTGGATCTGATAATGCAACAGAATCCCCATTCAGGTGGTTCTCATATGTTTTTCCACTTTTTAAATGGATTCAAATGGGCTCCTGTAGGATTATCATGATGATAAAAATCTAAATGTGTTCATCTCACATGCAGCTGTGGTCTCGTAGGGACAGTTGAGTCGAGCGTCTCCACACGGCGAAGAGCTGACGTACATGTGGAAGTGGACGCCCTCCTGCAGCCGGAAGCCATCACCGCAGCTTTTATTTGGTATAAAGATCGATTGTTCCTCGCTGTCCGCCGGCTTGCTTCAGAGAGGAAACGAACAGACAAGGAAAAAAGACAAATCAAAAACACTATTTTACCACATGGAGTAAAAAGGATGCAAACAATTTCATCTTTTTTGTGTGAAATCACACAGTGGCACACATAAATAATGAAAAAAATGAACCAGAAGTTTTAAGTGCTTTAAGATGACAAAAACTGACAAATTTACATTTTTAATGGCAAAAAAACAGCTAGAAAACTACACAAAATTTTTTTTTAAATAAACATTTCTAATGCCAAATCAGCACAAATGCAACACAAAAAGAGGCTAAACTAGGCTCCATGACAGTTCTAGGGCAAAGATACAAAAGGATTTTTTCTACTTTTTACCAAAAAAAAAGAAAAAAAAGAATGTTTAATATCAAATATCACCCAAAACTGGACAACATACATTTTGAAAAAAGTGGGCAGAGACAGAGACACAGTAAAATATGGATTAAGCCTTATCCTATGAACTAAAACCTTAGTTTAGCACTAGGCTTAATCCAAGTTTTAGAAAACTGTCCAAAAAAGGCCAAATCCACCTAAAACTAGACATGACAATAATGTTAAACCTAATCTATCCAAAAAAACACATGAACAATTTATTGGAAAATGATTATAAAAAACTGAATAAGAAAATCCATCCAGAGCTTTCAGAATAATTTAAGTGTAATTTCCACCTTAGATCTGGGAACAATGAGATTTTGAGGACGAAATCTAAATATTTACAGCCAGCCCTCCATCCGCTTTAAGGCCACAAAGAAAATCAGAGACTGCTAATCATACCAGAGCAGCAGCTCCAGCTGACTGTACAGGAATCGAACCAGCGCCCGTCGGCTCACAACTTCAGCGTGGCAGTCGGTGAGCGTACAGCCACAGCCGCTCACACCTTCCAAGTCCAAGCACTTCGTCCCTGTGGCCAGAGACACAACCCGGGCTGATCGAAGATCGAGTCCTGGAGGGAGAGGAGGGGCGGGAAATGAAGAGGGAGAGAGAAATGAAGCATGTGGGAATTGACAGGCAGGATGATTGTGACTGGTTCTAATGGAACAAGACTTTTGGCATGCTGCCGCTAAAACAGGACATCTTATTTCACTCAGGGAACAGGAAAACGAGGCATTTCCTCTTTTCCTGCCCTCCGCCTCAGTGTCGGGTCATAACCGGAGCGTTAACAGGCTGAGACGGGCTAATGAAAAGTGTATGACTGAACAATCGCTCCGTCGCCTCAAAGAAGGGCTGTTGCGCTGCTATCTGACCTCATCAAACATTCACAGGGCTGTCTCGGCTCTGATCCGGGGCAACTCTTTGATTGCTTTAAATGATGAGCCCAGACAAGTGGAAAAACATCTCCACCCCTGTTAGAAGATCGGACGCTGCTGTGTCTGCGTCAAATTTCAGATGACAAAACGCCGAGCGAACAATAATATGAGGCGACACAAATGTGAGTGAGCCTTCTCAGTTTAGATCCAGAGAACAGAACCAGGACTGACTGATAACTGTGTCACTATGATGCAGGATTTTTGTGAAATAAAGAGCAATATTTTGATCTCACTGGGCGTTCGCCAGGTCAGATCATAGCTCCTAAGGTCATAGATGTGAACCTCATATAGTCTCTGCATTAACAATCCCACCCTGTCTCAGATATTTGCATCAGACTGTCACTGATCAGTATCAACCACCGCTTATCTGAAATCAGGCTACACAGCAACAGCAATGCAACATAACCTACACACACACACACACACCCTTCTCTCTTAATTCTACACCACTTTGTATGGAGTGTCCATCACATAATTATAAACTAATAAACATCTAATAAACAGAAATAAAATGTTTATAAGGATAAAGGTGAAACAACATCAGAAGGGGCTTGAAAACAAGGGATAGAGAAAATTTAAAAGTAGAAAACAGGTAAACTAAATCAGATATTATAATAATTAAGGATCTTTAATAATTAAGGAGGAGATGATAAAGCAGTTACAAAGAACAATTTGGGAATAACTCTGGACTCATAAATTGTTCTTTTAAATTTAGAGAGATTAATTTAAGGCTGGAGGATGGAGGAGATGACAAGGCACAAATCAGAGAAAAGAGCAGTGCTTTTTTTGTGACTTAAGTGGGAGTGTATGAAGTACAAATGTAGATGATGTATGACTCTTTCAGGTAATGAAAAACAAAGCCTACACAGGATGCCCTATGGGCGCATGCCTCTTTTCTCTTAAAAGATACCTGACGAAGAAGGCACACTAGTTTGATGAATGATAAAAGGGATGTAAGGGCTCAAAGATTACATCATGCTACCCTTCACTGGTCTAAATACCAAAGGTCAATTAATTGCTTTACAAATAGGTTGGTGTTTACATAAAGGTTCTTATTTTTGCAGGAGGGAAGGACGTTTCTCCTGAAGGTCGCTCCTGTATTTAAACCTCAAAAAAAAAAGCAAACAGGTGCTTGTTGTTCTCCATGACAGAAATCTGAGTAAGGAATATGGGCAAAGGTGTGGCTGGGTATGGCTTGGTGATCTCTGTATGACCATCAAAGTTATTTCAGATGAACTGAAATGAAACACAGGTGCACAGTTACACAAAGAGTCCGTTGTTCTCCAGTTAGAAAACTGGTCACTTCAACACTGTATGACTACTTTGTGTCTCTTTACCTCTGCCAAGGAGGCTATGTTTTTGGAAGCGTTGTAGTGTGTAATTCTGCTGGAAACACAATATTCTATTCTATTCTATTCTATTCTATTCTATTCTATTCTATTCTATTCAAAAAGGTTTGAATAAATTCTGATAGAAATTTGTAGGGGTGTAGAGCAGGGTCATGTTTATAATCCATTAAAATTTGCCTTATATCCTCCAAAATCTTCAACATCAATTTATGGATTTATTAGCTTAAATTTGGACAAAATGCTTTAAAATTTAGAAACTAACATTCTTACAAGTGGGGTGTGTATTTGACCTCTGACCTCTCCTTGAAGGTCAATAGATTGAACAGGACGTCACACTGATAGTAACGCTGTATGGAGCTATCTAAAACTATGTTTGTTACTGCCATTGTTTGTACTGATAACAGATCGGCATGTAGGGAATGATATATGATCACGTTACTTTGGACCTCTGAGCTCTTCTTCAAGGTCAAATTTTTTGACCATCATAGCACCAACACTCACCTCTGGTCATCACGATCCCTGCCAGCACCTTGTGTCGGGCGTGCGAGGTAGAGGAACAGCTGTCTGCGAGCGCTGTGTATTTCTCTCTCACCAAGTGGAAGATTGACTCTGCAAAGAACTACAGAAAAGGTAAACTGAGGATGCAAACTGTGTTTTTGTTGAAGATGACGAGATGCTTCATTATTCAGAAGATGTTGCCTGCTAGTCTTTGTTTTAAGCTTTAGGAATGTAACCGTGTAACATACTGTTACCACTGATGCACTAAAACCCCTTTTTTCAATCATGAAGTGGTCTACCTACCTTGTCTTTCCTCTTTATCACTGGCTATTGGCCAGATTGTGACAACTCGCTCTAACTAACTGTGTGGCACAAAGCGAATAAATGCATATGTTCAGGCAGCTGTTCTCCACATCTGTGCAAACACAGTGAGGCTGTCCTCAGTCCAGCATGACCAGAAAGGATACACCAGTCAGAGAGCACATTCAGCTGTGGATAACTTTGCATGCTGTAATTCATTGGTAGATGTCAATGAACAACTACAGTAAAGCTCTCAAGGGAAAACTCTGCCCTCTAGTGGTGAACGTTTAAATTTAGTTTTGCATGTAAATACAAAAAGTACCTTTAATTCTGATTTAAACTAATCAAGTGTTGCACATATGATCAAATAATTATGGGACTGTTAAAGCTATAGTTTTTGATTATTTTATATATAATAAATAAATGATTTGTAATAATTTGTGATTTATAAATCTTTGCAGCATTTTTACCATTTTTGTTGATAAAACTTTCTCTATTCATCGAATACTCACAGATGTTAACAGTTTTTAATGCTCCTTCACATTATCTGAAAAGTTAAACTTGTGTTAACGCTGTATTCCCCAAACAATGGCAATGGTTAAAAACCAGCAGCCGTGACGTCCACCTGCACTACGAGTACATGAGCTCGACAGAAAGTCTGACAGTTTGTCAGCGATGGCCAAGAGTTTTCTATCAAGTAACTCCCTCAGTTTTCGGAGGAAGAGGTGTCACAATCCCACGTGTCAAAATATCTCTAATTATTTGATTTTACAGGACTGTCATACTTTTGAGAGACACCTGGAGGTTACAGTAAGGTAAAGGAAAAGCATCAAAACAACAGTGAGGAGGTTTGAACTAAACATTAGCCATGCTCAGTGTCCTTCTATTTACTGTCTGCTGAATATTTGCAGGATAAGAGACTGCCCAGCATATCAGTCTGTTTCCTCAGTTTGGAGACAGCAGATTAAATATTTGACTGTCTGAATTGAGCCCTGTAGTAACTGCTAATAATTCATATTTGGTGATTTCAGATGTGATTGATGGTAAACTATACTTCCACTGACTGTCTGGACTTTAAAATATTTATTCTAGTCTGTTGTAGGAAGATTCCTGTCATAGAAAATGACAGGAATGTTGGATGTTACCAAAGGTAAATTATTCAGAAATATCACTATCAAACAGTTTGTTACTAACGCTGAGAATAATATTTTTTTCTGTTGCAAGATTTAGGTTTAAAGATCCAATTTGTGTTCTTTATTCTGGAATTCATCAGAATCAGAATACTTTATTGATCCCACAGGAAATTATGTGGTCACAGTAAGAATAATAAATAACAAGATTGTGTAAATTTCTCTGCTTTTCCAAAACAAACAAAAAAATCTATATATTTTGGATCAAATCTGGCTGAAGATCATGACGATGGTCAGAGTTCAGAAGAGTGGACACAAATCCAAAATTATCAACAGAGAATAAACCTTTAAGTAAAAGCTTTTAATGGACAATCAAGCAACAATAAACTGAAACAAAACAGCAGTCTGATAAAGTCAAGTGAAAACTCGCCTGATTACGACCCACGCTCTTTTTTTCACACCTTGGCTCAAGTGATGATGCACATGATCAATAGTGAGTCAACGACCCTCTTAAGCTCCTTAGATCAGTCAGAGCAATGATAAGAGAATGAACTGAGCAGCTGAATCAAAGCCAATGAATCATGCTAAGCTATGCTATTAGAGACTAATGATAGAAATGAGGGGCTGGAAATGAGCAGAACAGGCCCCCTTTAAAAACAAAGTGTCACACACTGTATGTAATTACTTTAATTTCTTTTTTACATTGCTCACCATATAAACGTCCCAGAAATGTTACCCTGGCATGTTCTTAATGACCACCTTTTAAAGGTTTGAACTATTCTGTGGTCCAAGCAAGCTTATTTTGAGTGAAACTCTCAAGCTCAACATTTTCTGGATGACAGTGGCACAAGGTCGTGTGTAATGAGTGTGTTAAACAATTATCTGTTGGATTATTATGCTCTTCACACCGCCTTCCTGCTCCACCTCTATCTCCTTGCTCCGCTGCCGCTCCTCCTTCATCCCTAATGTGCTGTAATAATGTTCATTAATGCGTCACGCCGTCTGACAGACAGCTCATATTGAAGCGAAGGAGGGAGGGTTGATGCTAAATGATGGGAAATAAAAATTCCACACAAAGAGGAGGAGGAGGAGAGAGGATTTGGCAAATTGTTCACTTATTGGTGTATCAGCATACGGCCCTGTAAAAGTGCTTTTTGTTCAAACTCAAAGCATCAGAATCCCCTTTTTCACCCAAAATGTTGCCATTGCACCCACCCGGCAGTTGATCCTTTCATCAAACCTTCCTCAGGCTTTAATAAAGTATGTACGTGTCTGTCTTTCTCCATTATCATTTGCATATTTCAACAACTGTGTAAAAGAGTTTATGCCCAGTCACCCCCTTCATCTCCCCGGAGTTGATCTGAGGAGACGAGTCGCCTTGTATTCATAAAGCATGCCAGCACGACAGTAAAAGACGTCGGGGACAATTCTCAGCGGCTCTGAGACATAATGAAGCTGTTTAGATGCTGCAGATGAGTGTGCAGGACACCATCCAGCTCTCAGGCCTCAGGACATGATGGCCATGCTGATGTGCAGCACACTCCATTTGGTAGCATACGGTGCACCTCACACCCATTTATCCAGACTGTTTCGAACAATGGCAAATGCTAAAGAGATGAGGGAGAAATTCAGTGTCACGACTTGAAGCTGACATAGTGTTTCAAAGTGAGGACCCACAGGATGTAAGAGGAGAACAACGTTGCTGTTTGTTAACATTTAGTCACCTCACTATAAAAATGCTGGGCACAAAACAAACATCTGGGGAACAGCGTTGTTGTCTCTGACCATCTTCTACCTTCGCCTTTGCTGTGATGTTTTCCTTTTTCATGTCCTCTGTGTGTTTCTGTCACGGTCTGTGGTTTTTGTCATTCAGGATTTTAGTTTAGAAGTTTTGTTTAGTAATTTTAATAGGACTTTATTTTTCAAATATTTGGGTTTTGTGCCTTGCTGGTTTATTGGTATTTGGCTCCATGTATTTAGGTTTTTCTTCCCACCCCAGTCCCCTCTTGTTGTCTTCATCCTTATGATTATTTTGTTAGTCATTTGCCTCTTGTGCTTTTGCACTGGCTCAACTTCCTTTGGTATTGTCTTAATTACTTTCAGCTGTGCCTTGTTACTCTGGTGTTTCCACTTCCCTCATTACTTCCTGTGTCTCTTTAAAGACTCAGTTTACTTTGTTGAGTTATACGGTGTTTTCTCTTGCTTGTTGTAATGGAGAAAATGAGGCTTTGTGAAACACTGAAACATGTCACATCTTGGTACTGCTGTGAAACAAAGACACAAACAAGCATTGCACAACTGTAAACAAAACCAGATCAATGCTGTCAATAATTATGATCAGGTTTGGAGAAATCTGTATACAAAAAAGTAAGAAAAGAGAAAAAGGCTGCTATGTGTATTGTATATGTTTTTTGTTTACAGTCCCCCTTTTTCTGCCCTCATTATCTTGATTGGATTGACTCCCTTTTTGAAAGCAGCCTCAAGTGGTCATTAGAGGATCTGCAGTTTTTGGCACATCTACATTGGCTTCATTTTTCAGCTTTGGATGTTGCATCTTGATTTGCTCCCAGTTTTTTTTTCAGGTTATCTCTTTACCCTCAAAATCCTGTGTTTTCTTTCTGCTGCTTTTGATTCTTAAAAAAATAATTTCAGTTATTATTCAGTTATTATTTTCATGCCAGTCTCCTTCAGTTTTTATCTGCATTTGTGTCCACTTAACAAAGATCACTGAAAAGGTGAAAAAAAGCTATTTCAGACACATTTAGAGAGTGTGATGTTTTTGTATTTTCAACATTTTACATCATTTTATTGTTCTGAATGACAGGCAATATAAAGGTAAAGGCTAGGGGGTCCTTAGCCAGTGCCACATGTTGGGAAAAGAAATGCGACCAATGCGTTTGCGATAACACCTCAACATCTGAGTGATATCAGATATCATTGTGGGCACATATGAGGTGCTGTTTGTATGTATGGGATATGTAATTCATGATCCAGGTGAGTGGCTGGAAATTTCCACCAGGTTCCTGAGTTTCTCTGGTCTCCAACCCTGGGCAGGGCTGCCCCCTCTTCAGCAGCTCCATGCACCTGGAGCTGATTCAAGGCAATCAGGCTGGAGAGATTTAAGCTCTACGCCGACTCTCCTTCACGCCGACTCTCTGGCTTCAGTGGCTCACCTTGGATAATTATCTCTCTCTGGAAAGCTCTCCGTGCCTCACCTATCTGCCCTCCAGCCATCACACACTATCAGATCCTGTGGAACTCAGGTCAGCCAACTCGCACCATCGAACTCACCTGGATACTCGCCGCCTCTCCC
This sequence comes from Tylochromis polylepis, assembly GCA_015107715.1. Taxonomy (NCBI): domain Eukaryota; kingdom Metazoa; phylum Chordata; class Actinopteri; order Cichliformes; family Cichlidae; genus Tylochromis; species Tylochromis polylepis. The sequence continues at coordinate 14,745 of VVHJ01032128.1, forward strand.
TCAAAGTCTGTTTCACTCTAGCTACAAGTAAGCTATACATCCAGCTATACTCACCACCTCCAATGCTCCCCTCTCTTCCACCATTCTAACGCCGCTCTCTTCTTTCTTCAGTACGACCTCTAGACGTACCTGTCATGCTCCAGTCACCCTTCCAAGTCCAATTCCCCTCTCTAGGCCCATGACCTCGGCACCACGTCACTCACGCCATGCCATTGTTACATTCCATGTCTCTCTGTTTCCAGTTACTGTCAAGTTTAACCAGTGCAAATTCAATAAACATTGTTCAACGCTCTGCCGCCTCTGCCTTGGGTTTCTGCGTTTGGATTCAGTTCTGATACCGGCCTTTGGCCATTGTGACAGTAATATTGTATGAAAACTCCAATAAAAAGACTACATAAGAGGTTATGAGCAGTCATGCATGGGACAATGGGTCCCTCTGCAGAAAGATGTAAATTCCTCTGTCTAATAAAAGTGAAGCACATACTTGTGATAGCCACAGTGCCTATTGGAGTCTTTTTTTTTTTTTTTAAGCTTTTACCTGGCCATTTTGCATCTCTTTGTTTGTCTTTCTGTTTAAGATGGATTTGTTGCTATGATCGATGACTGATTGGCTTTAGCTGCTCCCGATCCTTTTTCGGTCTGCTGAGGTAGGTGACTCAAAGCTCAGTTCAGTTATTCATCCATGTAAGCAGGGCATGTTTTAGAAAACTCATTAAAATTTGTTTACTCATTACAGATTACCTGAGTGAAACTATTCCGTCACTGCTTTCCATATACAACTTTTTATTTTTTAAATTTTTTATTACTATACTTATAAAAGGCGATTAGAGGTAAAATACTGACCTGAGGTAGCTGATTTTTGGCCCTGCTGTCCTGCAGGCCCATGAAGGTTCTCTCTGGTCCCAGACTTATGTTGTAAAGAGACTGTAGGGCAGCTGCTGCTGCTTGGGCCTTGGCCAGTCTTTTACTGGGAGCACACCCTTCAAACACCCGCCCCTCCAACCTGACCACCATAACAAAACTCTTCATCGGCCTGCCAGGAACTCTCTCAGTCAGGCACATATACCTGAGCCCCGGTCGCAGCTCATTGAGCAGTGCTACTGGACTGAGGTCCTCTAACAGTGAGGCGGTGACTGCTCGTCTTTTTGGATTTGTAGAGGAAACCAAGTCCAGTGTCAGTCGAACAAGTCTTCTGTGGTTGTAAATGCTGGAGAAGACCTCCTTTTTTGCTGCATTGCAGTGGAGAAGATCACAGTTCCGAAACACCGATGGCTCAAACTCTTTGAAAAATCCGTCAGGAATATCCACTTTATCTGCTGTGAAGTCCACAGGTGTGCTGGTGAAGTTCCCCATGGTGGCATGAGCCTGGGAGGCATTTGGGAACTGGATGAATGACTGGAGAGCCTGCTCTGCCGCCCTCATCTTGGCCTGTTTTTTAGTTGGTCCTCGGCCCTCGAAGTGGAAACTGTTTACCTCCACGGCTACAGAAAATACCGGTGCATGCAGCGGGCCAGTCTTTGATGTAATATCATACTGCAGGCCTGGTCGTAGCTCATTCAGGTGCACCAGTGCGTTCTTCTGAGTCACACCCCAAGCTGCTCTTTTACAGGTTGAGTGACTTTGGTAGAGCAGCTGGTCTTTTCCAGCCACCAGCGGCTGCTTCCTCTTCAAAGCTCTTTGTCCATTTCTGGGGAAAGTTGTGCAAAACATTGATGGGTGATACTTTCTAAGGAGGTCACGCTCCACCTGGCATTTGTCATCCTGATTCTCCTTCACTTCCAAACTGCTGGTACCTGTTTTAAAGATCAAAGTGTTCACAGTGAGAAATCCTGTCCTGCTTAATTGTACATGAAAATCATCAGCATTCTTTAACAGCCATGTGATTAAAACATTTTAACTGGACTCTAAAACTAAAACTAAGTAAACCCTATGATTCAAAACCTCATAGAACCAACTTTTGAAGGAATAACTTGTTTTCCGAGACTTTACCAGTCTCTCACATCGTTGTTGAGGAGTTTTGGTCAACTCTTCTTTAAAGAGTTGCTTCAATTCATTGAGGTTTTTGGACATTCATTAATGCACAGCTCTTTTAAGGTCCTGTGACAACCTTTCAGTCAGATTGAGGTCTGGACTTTGACTTGGCCATTGCAGCACATTGATTCTTTTCTTTTTCAGCTTGTATCCTGTTGTGTGATTTGATTTTAGCCAAGCTTTAGCTGTTAGATAGATTGCTTCACATTTGACTGTAGGACACTTTGGTATACAGAGGAGTTCATGGTTGACCTGTGAGATCCTGTGGCTGCAAAACAAGCCCAAATCATCCCTCCTTCACCACTGTGTTAACAGCTGGTTTGAGGTGTTTGTGCTGATATGCTTTTTCTGGTTCATGCCAAATCTAAAACTCTGTATTATGGCCAAAACTCACCACTTTCATTTCATCTGTCCATGGACAGGACAGTTAATGCCAAATATGCTCATGTTTAACAGGCATTTTTTTGTTTTTAGCTACCTAGATCGCCATTTTAGTTTAGTTTGTTAGCATGTTAACATTTCCATTAAAGGCTAAACAGAGACTGAAGTGCACACATCCATTGTGTCGCCATGCACTTAAGTAATGAGTGTACTTAAATCATTCAGGTACATAAAGATGAGTTTGGATAAGCAAATGATTGTCGTGCAATCATCTGTGCAAAGCCGGGTTTTGTACATTACGTCTTCTGTCATGTTTATATTGTTATATTTATGAATGCTCACATTAAAGATGGCCAAAGTTTTTAAATAAGTTTCAGACATTATGTTACTCATGGTTCTTCATGATGCCAACATGAGAGCACATATTTCTACAGGCATCTCTGGAAACACAGCTCTGGTTGCCAATGCAGAGCTCCCTCCTACCTGCTGTTCAAGTGATTATGAATTTGTATTGTTGATTCAAAGCTACTCTATTAAAGACTAAGAAAACAGGGACGTGGAAATAGGCACAGTAGGTCCCTTTATGTTATTACAATTCATACTGACTGTAGTAGATTTGTAGCACTCACAGTAATAGCTGCTGAGGCACAAAATTATGTTTTTGGCAGGAAAAGAATCATTGGGACTCCTGCTATGGGAACAATGAGTGCCTGTAGGTGATGGTTGCACTGGTCTACTTTGGCCTAGCAGTTGTGCTAAAGGAAAAGTCAGGGGAACAGAATTCATCCATCTACCAAATCTGCAAACATTTTAATATCAGTCCGTCTAATAAAGAGACATTTCAGGTTTCGAACAATGCATTTGTATCACTGACTGACAGGCTTATGCTGCAGTCCAGACAGCCAACATGCTGCTAACACGGCTAACAGTGTAATGTAGGATGATACATGTGTTTGTAAAATAGCCACTTAAACTGTTTGCAGTTCAAATGTTAGACATGTGGCACATTGAAATAATGGATCTAGAGCATGTTTTGTGCAGTGAGAGGAGGGACAGCATTTACTTGAACTGTCTGCATCCTCAGCTGATGATGCTTCAGTATCCCAGTGTTTTATGGGGCTTATGAAGGTTGACGCCGTGCTGCTGCATCCTGAAAAACACAATGAAAAAGACTTGAGGTCATTTTCATCTTATATACATTTTCATCTAAATGGAAATATACAGTATGTTTCTCCTCTGACATTTTGTGTTTGTGAAACGAGTCAGAGTTATGATCCTGAATGATTGTGATGCTTAGTTTTATATTCGCCCTGAACTGCAGAAAAAATTAAATGGACTGAGGTAAACACATATACGGTGATAGTGAAAATCTGCTGCAGGAAGCCATCAACGCCATTAGAGTTCCCACCGAATGAACCAAGTGAAAACAAACAGAAAGGTGGCTCAGAGCCAGCCGGGGTAATTGAAAGGTGTCTGTGATAAGGACTGAGGCTTTCACACCAGAAGCATCATGGGCTTTAAACTAAATGAACTTTGTATTATTAACCCAGTCACAGAGATTTTAAACTGAATAGAAAATCTTTTCCAAAGGATTTGGTGAGTGGCTCAAAGTGGCTCACAGTAGCCCTGTCATGGACTGACAGGCTGTCCATGTGTGTCCAGGGTTTACCCAGCCTCTACCCTTTGACAGTTTTCCAAATTAATTATATTAACTTGGTAAAAATTAATAAGATTATGACAAACATATTTACCTACATCCTCTCTTACTTATCAGAGTAGATGCAGAGTAATATTTCCTGGAAATCACTGATGTAAGAAAAAAGAAATTGGTAAGAAAAAGGTGGTAAAGAAAATGTTTTAAAGACTTACCAAACTTTACAGACTTTTCTAATCCTTATCACACAGAGGCGACTCTGATGCTACTAGTGTAGCACTGAAGTCATTTAGAAGCAACCCCAATATTCTAAACTCTTGCACCATATAGATATATAGTTGGCTACAATTAAATAAAGAAACAAACAAGAGAAAACTTGTAAAAAAACAAACAGATTCTAAGTTGTAGTCTGCCCAGTCTCCTGCACTGCACTGCTCACAAAAAATGAAGGGAACACTTGACCATTGCAGTATAACACAAATTTAGTTAAACTTCAGGCATATTCATGTGTGCAGTTAGGAAGCAGAAACCACTCTGACCATCGGTTTCACCTGCTTTTGTGCAAATCAAAGTAACAACAGATGCACTCGAGCAGCAACAAGACAACCCCCCAAAATGTGGATGTTTTTGCCGGTGATGGCCACCGAACATTGCTCTCTCCTTTTTCCTCCTGAAGGATTTTCAGCTGTTTTGATTTTTGCTTCTGTCCTTGTCACTGCTGGCAGCATGAGACAATATTGTCAGGAAACCAACCACAGGAATGAAGCTTTTCCCAAAAGTTGATTCTGTTCATCTGGACATAGCGTTTTCAGAAATGTTTTGTCACACGTCCAAGTGACTTCTTCGGTCACCTCACGAACAACGAACCTCACAGCCCATTGTTCATTCAGTGGACTAGTTTCAGTCATTATGCAAATGTACTGTTTATAAGGTTGGGAAACCTCCAGTCAGCTGAGACTGAAGAAGGCTTAACTTAGAAAGCTTAATTTCTTGACATGGATCAAGAAATTAAGTTTTCTAACCCAAACCTGATAATTTTATGTGAACTGAAAGTGAAACTTCAATGAAAAACAATACCACAAGCATTTCTGCTGTGTGGATTTCAAACTGTAGTCTAAGCCGAACAGCGGGACTCTAATGCCACCTCCTTCCTCATGAGCAGACTTTATTACCTTCCTTCAGAGTGAAGGCCATTAGACTATGCAGGCAATTAGCTACTTTAAGACTGAGGGTCAAAATCACCACCACACTCAAGGGAAGTCTGCAAACATTAATGTTACTTATAAGCGCCATACGCTAAGTTGCTGTGAGCGAGATTTGAGCCTGCGCAGGGAGACCCTATTGGATTTTGAGTACAATGCCTTAACCACTCAGCCGTGCTATGTGGATGGAAATGTGCAGACTCGCCATATACACTTATGGAAAACTGGCACAAATGTGGTCTGTCAAATGTTTAGTTTGAGAAGGATGATGGTCCTGTGCTATATTTGCCTCGTGGAATCAGGTAAAAGATCACCAGAATTCATATCCTATGCTATCTGGAAGATGGTGAAAAAGTTGCTGCTTATATATCATTATATATATATATATATATATATATGTGGGGGTGTAAAAGTGGTGCAGTGGTGACCACTGTTGCCTCACATGAAGAAGATTCTGGGTCTGAATCCACCAGCCGGTTTCTGTGTGGAGTTTACGTGATCTCCCTGTGTCTGTGTGGTTCTTCTCTCCAGGCGCTCTCGGTCCCACCCACAGTCCAGACATGCTTGTTAGGTGAAATGGTATTCTAAATTAGGTGTAAAAATGAGTGTGAATGGTTGTCTCTCTCTGTTAGTCCTGTGACAGACTGCTGACCTGTCCAGTGTGTACCTCACCTGTTGCCCCATGACAGCTGGGATAGGCTCCTGTGACCCTAATTTGGACAACTGGAAGAAAACAGATGGATGGAAAGTAAATGAGCACTTTAGGTCCCCGTTAACCTATTTTTTTTTTTTTTTTTTGCTTTGTCAGTCTTATAATTTGGACTGCTGGTGGATATAATGACATTTCAGCTTTTAGTGACTATTATTGCTCATGGTAACATATATCTACAATATCCATCACACACATGCCATTTGGGGGAATCTACAGTAACTGCAGTTATTGATCCTTTCCAAAACGGTATAGTTATACCCCATCAGCATGTAGAGCTTGTTTAGGGTGAAATTTCATTCTTAAACCTATCGTGTTTTCCCCTCATTTATATCCATCCATCCTCTTCTGCTTATCCTAATCAGTGTTGCAGGAGAGGACGACAGACCACCAATTTAGAATCACTGATTAACCTAACCTCACTAACTGCATGTCTTTATACACTGATCAAAAAAATAAAGGGAACACAAAAATAAGACGTCCCAGATCTGAATGAATGAAATATTCTTATTAAATACTTTGTTCTTTACATAGTTGAATGTGCTGACAACAAAATCACACAAAAATTATCAATGGAAATCAAATTTAGCAACCCATGGAGGTCTGGATTTGGAGTCACACTCAGAATTAAAGTGGAAAAACACACTACAGGCTGATCCAAGTTTGATGTAATGTCCTTAAAACAAGTCAAAATGAGGCTCAGTAGTGTGTGTGGCCTCCACGTGCCTGTATGACCTCCCTACA
>VVHJ01032129.1:9443-29733 GCA_015107715.1 Tylochromis polylepis
GGGGGTCCTGGGGCCGGGGGCGCCGCCGGCCGGAGCTGGTTCCCTCTCCCGCCCGGGGGGGGGGGGGAGTAGGTTCGGCCGGATGGGGCCCCAGCCTCAGTCGGGCGATGGGGGTATGTGGCGGGGCGTGGTCTGCGGTGCCGCTGCAGAGGAGGTGGATTCACCTGCGCGGCATCTGCAATCACGCCTCGCCGGCATAAAAAGGGTCCTGACTGTCATGTTGTTGTTGTGTACGTGTGGCTGGCAGCTGGGACGCTGCAGCCGGAAGTCTGTAACGGCAACCGTGTGAATAAAAGTATGTTGAATATGTCGTCGGGTCTGCCATGGATATGTTACAGACATTATTTCCATGAAAACAACATTTAGTCAGTATTTGAATAGCCTCTATGATCTGGCACTTTTGATGACATGAAGCCCAACCTATGAAAAGTCTTCTGCAGCCACTGACAGCCTGAAGTCCTGGAGCCTTGAACTCGGGGACACTTTGGAGCTTCCCGAGTGATGCTGTCACTGCAGCCAGCTCTGCTGTGGGCTCTCTCTGCCTTCTCTTTCTCTTTGATTTCCTTAATTAGATGATTGAGCATCTAGGTAAGGAAAGTGCTGTTCTCCCGAAGGATCAAGCACTGACAGAGTATTTCCAGAGTTGGCTGCATTGTGGAATAAAATGATTAAGTAAAGCTGTTTTTGTGATTTATTTATTTATTTTAAATATACACTTTGCAAATGTGCTCATTAAGAGTTGGCACTCCGTGTAATAAAGGTCAAAAGCATCAATTCAGTGATATGATTGAAAGGAATAATTTAGACTGACATGTTGAGCTGCAGAGGGATTTGCAAACATGCTTACACATCATAACTAATTAAAGTCAGGGTGATATTTTTCTGGGCCAAGGGAGTCTGAACAGAATGTCCCAGACTTAGATAATAAGTAGAAAACAACAGGCTACAGCAAGGTTAGGGAGCAAGGTGTTTTTCTTTCTCTATCATTTTCCAGGAAAAGGAGCAGATGCGAGACAAGGTCAGAAGTGCAAGAGAAGATCCAGTCGGGAGACGGCAGGACTGGCCGCGTCATTTCCCAGAAGAAGATGGTCATAATAGTACTTGTTTTTGTTGTGGTATAAAACTGTATTGCCTGCTTACAGGGTCATCCTTTTTGTGAAGCAGACCGTTGGTTCACATTGAGGTCCAGCGCACTGTAACTTGTAATTTCAACTGCTGAAATTAAATCTTTTAAAAGATAGTCACTCTCCTGTATTTCCTTAAGGAAAAAAGAACAAACACTAATAATTGTCTGATGAGATGCGGTTTGATCTTGTTGACTTTTTCCATCTTTTTGATGGAGGTCACAGTGTGCTATTTCTCTGTGTGTAAGTGCGTGCCGTCCCTGACACCCTATGAAGACACTTCCTGATGTCAGAGTTTATTGGGATACCTTTTGTCTTACTTCTTAAAAAATCACTTTCTAATCATGTTTTCTTATTCAAGAGAAGTGAGCAGTTTTTTCCTCTTTTCAGGACTGCTGTGTAGTCTGCCGCTCCGGTAACAGCCCATTCTTATTTTTTAGCTTCGTTACTTCTTCTCTTGCCATTTGTCCTCGTATTAACAGAAACTCAAAACCCAGTACAAGACATCTCGTGTACTGGATTTGGCTCATCATACTGGTGCTGGCTCATTTCTAATGACAACTCTCACTCAGGCCTCAAACTGAGTTCTTGTGCATGAACTAATGTTGAAACAGAGCTTGTGAGAATCATTTTTATTCTCTGAACTTTGCAATATTGAGAGTATTTTAAAAGATCTCTATGCCACACAGTTCTTTTTATATTTGTTATGGACTTTAAACCTACTCAAAAAAGTGCTTGGACACCCAGAGGCAGAGTGTGTTATTTCATTCCAGTGTTAGTGATCACTGGCTATGTGTTGAGAACATGGAAGGGCTTTTGCATTGCAGTATAAAGCAGCTTGAGCTTTACTTTTGCTGTGATTTGGTGCTATAAATAAAAACGAATGAATTGAATTTTAATAAGGTGACAGCTTTTGACCAAAGGAAAAAAAAATGACCCACACTATTGTTTGTCCTCCATCCAGATCCACCAACAGAAGCTGTGCCATTAGTTACCTCAGACCACAGAGGAGGCTTGCATACAGACATGCTTGCACTACTGCACCACTTTCATTGGACATTACCCTTCCATCCTTCCATGTATCCCTGCATCAACACATGTAATGAACTAATAAAATATTTCTTACAAGTCAAATTTAGTTTTTTTTGGGTCTAGTATCCTACAGAAATGGCATTCAACATGAGTCTGTAATTTAAGTTTCATGCTATTCTTCAATGTTACTAATAATATTTAAATTTTTTTTAACTGCACTGTTTTGCATCATTTGCAGTTTTTTCTTACCTAACTCTAGGATACTGGCCCAGTTTTGCAGATGAGCCATACGCTTAGTTCCAGGCTAACATGCACATTTGAGCTGTCTTAAATCAAAACAACTTTCAAAGATTTGTCTTAAAATGTAAAAGCTTCAATTCATTCTTCAAACAGACATGTTTAACTGTGGCTAAGCAGTATTTGTGAACGTAGTACACAAATACAGCTCTTTAGTAAATGTTAAACACCAAAAACTGTAAATGATGCAACACAGCTAAAGGAACACCAACAGACTAATCTATTCATTTTGACATCACCACTTTTTAAAAAAGATTTATGAGGTAAGAGTGAAACAACTCTGTGCACAACAGTTCATTTTTGAACAATGGACATCAGTTTTCCTGATGCTGCTGACCAAGCCATACACTATGAAGAACTTTTCACCAGTGAATGGATGTACAGATGTTTCCATCAACTGTTCATGAACTTGTGATGCTGAGGGTGAATGACAGAAAGGAGGAGTTTTAATCAAAGCTGTCTGTGTGTACATATGCTGACTGGAATTTAGAGTTTACCACCATCGTTGCCCTTTGGAAAGATGCAGTTGTATGTTCAGTTTCAGGAAAATACTGGGTTAAAACTTTATAATAGTGGGTGTAGTCACAATAAGTTATATTAATGTTAAGAGCCCGAGTCATTTTTGACCAGGATATGTCCTTCAATGCACATATTAAACAAATATGTAGGACTGCTTTCTTGCATTTGTGCAATATCTCTAAAATTAGAAACATACTGTCTGCTTTCATAGACAAGCAGCACAGGAAATGCTGCACTGCTGGTTACAACCAGAGCTGTAAATGGGTCCCATTGATGAGGTCTCTCGATTTTTTTTTTTATTTATTCATTTATTTTAAATAAAACATGATTATTTATTGATGCATTCGAGAAGTTTACCATGGTTACATTATATGGCTTTAATAACATCCCAAAGGTATACAGCTTTGATTTTGGCAAAGCCATCATCATTCAGGCACAACAATCACTTACAATGTAACATTTTATAAAAAATTTGAACAATGATAAGACTGTATCTGTGCTTTATTTGCAAGAAAGATGATATTTGATTATTGTAAACATAATTCCATCATTGTAAACTCTTTCGGAGCAGACAGAATGGTGCCGTTCGCGAGGAGGGGTCAAATTATAAGAGTGCTGTAAATGGCATTGGAATTTTTTCCTTTATGGGAGCATACTGGTTAATTAGCTCAACCACCAAACATTAACGCACATGTTTTGCTTTTGAGAGTGCCTCCAATGATTTAGTGGTTAACACATTCACTTGGTTGCTGGTTCAATCCCAGCTAAAGACAAAACTGCCTTAGAGGTTGTGTCAGGAAGGGCATCCAGCATAAAGCTGCCAGCCAAACAGGGAACTACCTGCCGTGGTGCCCTCTGATGGTGAATGAGCAGCTGAAAGAAGCTTTGAAATTATTTCAATTTTCCCAGCTCCTGCCAACATTTTCGATCATAGCCCAGAACATGTGAGTTACAGTGCTAACACAGGATCTTATTCAAATGTAAAACAAAAGAAATCATCCATTCTCTTCTGCTTATCCTTATCAGAGAAAAGTATATGAAACTGAGGCATGGTGGCAATTTAAACTGCCCAAATACACTGAAATTCTGAAAGCGTCATTTTGGCTAATAAACATGTTAGTGACTGCAGCAGGAGTGCATCACTGTGTGGATCTGTGTGGCACTTTGCAGCTGGACAGTAGAACATGTTTAAAGTGAGAGAAGGAAGAAAATTCACACTCCCACCAGCACAGTTACAACTTGGCTCAGAAATATTCTGCAGCTTGTTTCCATTCGCTCTTCAGTCTCTGCATTGTTCCACTATAACAAAGCTCTGTGCCACCTGCTCCTCCTCTGCTGGGCCAGTGTCCTCGTCTCCAGGACCGCCTGGATCTCCTTCCTGCTGCCTCTGGCTGTCTGCTGTACTGTCGGCCAGAAGCGAGGACTGACACACGGCGGGCTGCTTCTGCTCGTTCGTCACTGTTGCGTCACACTGTTGTGGTCTTGTGTGTGCACCATCATCATGACTCAGTGTTGAAGCTTTTCCCATCACTTGCTTCTTGAGGTTTCTCTTCTTTGTCTCGCCCTCTGTGTTTGATTTTCTTATTTTTTTCCTCCTGTCTTTGTTTGTGTTGTCCCCTTCTTTTCTTGTTGTCTCATGTTTGTTTTCCTGCACGCACACTTGTCCCATCTTCTCTGCCAGCACTCTCAGCTCCTGCTCCTCATCCATGGAGCTGAGAGAAGAAAGCTCTGACTTGACCAGACTCTCGTCTTGTGGCCCTGTGAAAATCAACGTGTTTCAGTTAAATGCTGGAGGCTTTGGTTCTGTTTTAGTCCAGAGGGTTTATTCCAAAAACACACACATGGAGCTACATGCAGTTAGGGCACCCTTAGGGCAAATTACATATTTTGTTGTATTTTGAATTTAAAAATAGGAAACAGAATCTCTGCTCTATAGAGGGGTGGACAACATGATTATATGCTGTGTATAAAACTAGACAAGAGATATTTGCTGCCAGGCATTTCACTTTATTTTGGTATATCTTTCCTTTGAATAGCTCTGGTTCTAGAAGCTAATGATAGCATTTTATTGGCCTAGCCAACAATAGTCATGTCAAGCTATTTTATCCATGAAGTGCTAGTGAATTATACTGAGAAAGAAGAAATAAACTCTTGTAAATGATTTTAATCCACTTAGGCTCCTTTCTTCATCTATTTAGTGTCTGTGGGACATAAGCATGAGCATGGTGTCCTCAGCTTCACATGTAAGATCTGAACTGCCCTCCACCTGCTAATGCTCTGTTCTTCATGACAGTGTGGTCAGGCTGAGCCGTTTGCCACAGATGTCCACTCCTTCAGTTATTCAGGCACAGTCATGATGTCACCACACATGCTTACTTGTTTGTTATCAGATGCACAAAATCAATCCCCATTATACACACTCAGTACTTCACTGTCCTTTACAGTGTGCGTCTGTGTGAGTGTCGCACAATTATTATTGTAGGGTCTTTACCTTACAACATGAAAGACCTTGAGACGATTGTTGTGACTTGGCGCCGTATGAATAATATTAAATTGAACTGGGTGCGTATGAGTGTGTGTTACCAGTGTTGTGCTGTGTTGGAGGCTGTGCTGTGGCTCCTGCTCTGAGTGTGATGTGGAGGGAAATGGCCTGGGGGCCACTGAGCTCATCATCCACTCTGCTTCTGTGGGTGTTGGTAAAGGCGGAGCTACCGGTGTCCCCTGGAGTGTCAGCCCCGCCACTGTTCCTACCATTACAATGTCTGCCTCTCCGACTGCTGTCCAAAATTTGTTGAGCTTTGCTGTCGTCGTTGGTAATGAGCACAGCTGAAACAGCAGTGCAGGGATTTTCAGTGCAGTCTGTCTTCGGGAGGTCAGCGGCACTCACAGCTTTAATGCTGCTTATGCTGCTGCAGACTTTGTGGGGCTTGTCTGGAAGCAGGGGCCGGCCCCTGATGGCGAGGTCAGGGTAGGTCCTCTGCATCTCCATAATAGATGGGTCTACACTGCAGAGGTGGTAATGCTGAGGCTTAGGCTGGGGGGTTGCTACAAGCCTGGTGTCCAAGTACAGTACCTGGAAAACAGAACAAGTGATTTAGCATTGTATTATTGTAGGGTCTCTATCTTACAATATAAAGCACCTTGAGGCGACTGTTGTTGTGATTTGGTGCTATATAAATAAAATTCAACTCACAGGCTGGCCTCTTAATGTTCACAATGTTTGTTAACACTGCACATATACATGCACACAACACTTTATTTTATGCACTTCAGACTGTCAGCAAAATGTCTGAACCACCTCAACAGTCTGCCTTCGAGGCTGAGGAGCTTCAGCTAAATGGAATTGGTTTTTATATAGCGCCTTTCTGCACTACCTGAGCACTCAAAGCACTTTAAACAACATGCCTTATCCACTTATACAAGCACTTTTTTCTATGCCTATGTGCTTTCTAACATTCACACACATTCACTGTGCAGCTTGTGTCTGAAATACTCACTCCTCTCTTCACTGCAGTACTGCATCACTGCAGATGTCTGTCCATTTTCCAAAAATATGATATTGGATCTGAAAGCTGACTTAAACCACCAATCTTATGGTTGTCTTTTTTGTTTTTCCTCTTCTGTGCCTCTGTGCCTGCCTTTTCCCAGGGTCTGTTTATTCCTCATCACTACACGCTGCTTTCTTTTCTGGGTTAAAGGCTTCCCCTTCATGTATTAAACGTGGTTGATAGCTAAAAGTTTAGCTGATATAGATATCACATGTAGCCATTATTTTAAAAAAAAATGTCTGTTTTTAAGACAACATGTGATTGGCATTTTAAAGAAAAGAATTTGTTTATGCCACTGAAATATAGCTTATATACAGGCTTCTTCCTTATTTTAGGCTTATTTGTACGGGCCTCTAGACAGTCTAAGCCTATTGTTCCTCATACTAGGGTAGTACAGTGGTCCGGTGCTCTTTCTTCCTGTGTTAGACATCAGTCCATTTGTTTCCCAGCTGTGTTCCAGCCGCCACGTGTTGTATTCATGTAACATGCATAATGCTGCTGAGTTTACTGATGAAAACAGATTCAGTTTTATCTCAGGCTAAAGAATGAGTCTTTAAAAGAACTATCCGAGTTCCCTGGTGGTGCTGGAACACCACATTCTACTCCCAGACATTTTCAAGAGTAAAGTCAGCTTTAATCAAAGGGGTGAACATGCTATTTAAATAGGCCAGAAGGGGCAGCAAACATGGGCAGCACAGTGGTGCAGTGATTAGCACTGATGCCTCACAACTAAAGGCTCCTGGTTCAAACCTGTGTGTAGTACGTGTTCTCTCTCCACCGACTCTGCCTTCCTCCCAAAATTGTGTGTTAGCTCAACTTGTGGTTTTAAATGTGTCAGTAGTGTGATGCGTATGGAGGGATAGTTCAGTGTGGTTTGTAGTCTAAAATGTTTTAGTGGTCAGTAAGAAAAGTGCTAGTCCACTCAACAGCATGAGCACTGACACAATTGCCACGACTGCAGTGCTGCTGAAGTTGAGCAGAAAACCAAAAAACACAAAATGTACAAAAGCGATGGCGCTTAGAACTCAACCTAAGGATTGCTGTGTGTAACTGCGTGGATTTACCATGTTACGCACAGGACGCTGTCTCAGCCTGAGAAAAGCAGACTGTGATTTACCATCAGCTCCTGAAGATCGCCTTTCTGTTGGCAAGAATGAATAGCTAATGAAGTTGCTGCCATTACAAGCAGTTTTTCCACACTTTAATCCTGTGGAGCTGCAGATATTCAATAAAGTCAAACAGGTGGAAGCAATAAACCCAACTTTAGCTGCAGTTTGTCAGACACACATTAGGCTATTTTTACTTGCCAGTATCATGAGACCACCAGAGTAGGGTTGGTGCATGTGCTGGCAGCCTGTGCTTTTGTGGAACACTGGGAAAAGCCTAATACTGAGGCTCTGGCTTGCTTGAAGAAAAATACCTGACCCTACTTATTTAAATGGTTGGCTTCAGGCTTCTCTGAAATTTGCTGGTGCATGAATGTTAAAGGATGCATCACAGCCCAAAACAGTGCCACCCTGCTTTTATACGTATTCCTCAACAAGCTTCATTCATAAACAGGAAACTGAGCTTATTCAAATGTAGTTTAGTTATTAAGCTGCTTTCACTGTTAGCCAACAACAAAATTTGATTTCATAGTATTTGTCAGTCGCTGTTATATGAAATATTGTGTGGGTGGTTATTTTAAACTGATAAGACTTGTTTTAAAGAATGCACACAGTACTGTGTCCTGTGTCTTCATCTTTTTTTCACTCGGTCTCTTTAAAGCACTTTGTCAGGGTCTGGGTTAGCTCTAGGAAAAGCTTCAGGTTTAGTTTCAAATATGAGCACAGGAAGCATCATTTGATGTAGCAGCTACCTCTTTTTTATCCAACTCTTCCATCTTCTTTTCCTCCTCATCCTCTGTTTGTTCTGTTGCTGTCTTGTTTTCCATGCATTCAGTCAGTTTCACAGCTTGCTCTCTTCTCTGAAGAACATCAAGCCACTCCTGTATTGTAAGACAATCACCGTCACATGGAAGTCATGAAACAAAACCGATCTAGCATGACCTCTGACTTGGTGTAATTAGTTTTGCAGTCTGTGTCACCAGTACATACTCTCCCAACAGCCACTCCTATGTCAGGCTGCAGGTTTGTCTGTGCTTCCTAGAGTTTTCAAAAGTAGGCTCAAGCTACTGAGGGATTTCCCATGATGCATTAATTATTTCTCTTCCACCCCCCTCTCTTCACTAACGATGTATTTATTGTATGGTCTTTACCTTACAGTACAAAGCACCTTGAGGTGACTGCTTTTGTGTTTTATTAAAAATCTGAATTGAATAATGCTTCAATAATAATAATGATCATAATTAATGTATTCTTTGTATACTTTGTTTTTCATTGCAACACTCTGATTTGCACATTATTAATAATGCACATTATTTCTTTGCTTTCATTTCTTTTAAAGCCACTTGGTGAGGTATGTATTAATTCCCAGGAAGAGGTCCTGAAATGTGGGACACACAGAGGCTAAATCCAGTGTTTGACGTGGGCAAGGGTCAAATGCTGAAAGGCAGCAAATGAAATGATGTGAGTAAGAGGCTAGCAAAAAATCTGTGCAGAAAGTCCAACATAACCAAGAGCACACATGGAAGAAACAGAAGAAAGGAACACAAAAAAAGAGGAAGAAGCAGCTGCAAACAGTGATGACAGGGTCTTCACACTTTGATGCAGGTAGAGGCATGGCTTCATAGCAGATGAGTCTGGGTGCTGAGCTGGCCTGCCTGTAGTCCAGACCTATGACCAGCTGAGAACATCTGGAGCATCATGAAAGCAGAAACAGGACAAAACAGAGACAGGACTGCTGAGCACCTGGAGTCCTTTATCAGACAAGAGCAACATCATTCCTCTCCCAGACGTCCAGCAGCTGCTCTCCTCTGATCAGACGTTTACAGACTTTCTTTTACAGTTAAAAGAAGGGGGGACTGTGGGAAACAACTCTTTCAAAATGTGTTTTTTCCATTAAATTCAGCATGAGTTCATATTTTTTCTTGATATGTTGACTATGTTCTATTATTAATAAAATATGGGTTTATGAGGTTTGCAAATCACTGCATTCTGGTTTTACGTATATTTTACACAGCTACACAACTTTTCAAAATTGGGTTGTATTTGGCACTATGGAGCCATTTTGTAACAACTCACAGTTGTTACCATGACTGAGGTGTGCTAGGATTCATGACTTTTAAAAATTTCAAAACTTTATTCAGACCACATCTGAGGGGGAGGTGGAGAACCTGTGAGGAGAAATATATCAAAGTATAAAACATGACACTTCCTCTTCACACTGTTTGGGTACAACGACTGCTGAATATTAGAATGTAAATGTGCTAAAGCTGAGACTTTGAGCAACCATGAAAAGTTTGGAGCAGAATGGACAGCTTTATTTAAGTTACAGCCATTTTGTATTTCATGGTGACACACTGAATATGCCATTCCACCAAGGTACCACCATTCAATCAAAATAAAAGGGGAATAAAAAGGAGGATAATTTTTGGGAAATTATCACAGGAGCAGGGCTCTGTTCCAGGAACCAGATTTCACTCTCAGCTCTGAGTTTGTTAACTGTGAGATGAAGGAAAGACACAGAGTTAACCTCAACTCTGCATCAGTTACTGTGGTAACAGGCTTTGTGAACTAAACCTGCTGGCTGGCAGGTTTTCTTCAACAAACTAGGAGTTTCTCCCTGACTCCGCCTTGCTGCTGCAGCCAAACCAGCTGATGGACACCCCTGTTCATACTGAATCTGCACGAGTTTATGTTTTTACAAATATTGAAATCGCAGTTAGATGTTGGTTATTTTTCTTTTTAACAAGTGCTTTTATAATCAATCAGTCATCAGTGTAAGGACAGAGACAGCACTCACTTCAGGGTTCCATTATAGTCTCTGTCTTTCCAACTCTGTGAGTCTCTGGACAGTAACAAGGCTGTCACACTGTCAGCCAGTTAACTGTTTAAATAAAAATGATCTGTGGAAAACTTCAGGGCCTGTGGTCCTGTCAGGTTACGATGAATAATATCAAAATCCAATGTAAAATAAGGATTCCAGCTTCATCGGATGAATGACGAGCACAGAACATATAAAAATGATGGTGACAGAGTGGTCTGAGCTGATTAAAGTCACTCTTGTTTTTAAGTTAAGCCCCAGGGTCCACAATTACACAAGTTCATATCCTTCAGTCCACTGGATTCAAACAGAGGTTCTGCTCTTTATTTACCCATTGCCATGGTGAATCCTGGTATCAGAGCTCCACTGATGATGGCTTTGTTTCTCTGCTCACACACATGCTTACCTAAGTTTCAGCCTGTCTGGAACAAGGCCTGATCCAGTAGGACCTTTGCACTGTCAGAGCGCTAACAAGAATGTTGCTTCAAAGTTATTCAGTTTGTTGATTTCCTACAAGAGGAAATCAACAACTGGAGGTCTATACAGGCAGGGTGACTGGCTAATTGGAAAGCCTAATGATTAGGACAGGGAAAGAGAACAAGACTGCAAGTACAATGAACTAAAGTTTAAGACAAGCAGAGATTTCAATATAAAACAGGAAGTGACTAAGCAGAAACTGCACATAGTGACAGCAGGAAGCAATGCATGGCCCTAAAGTGGACCCAGTGACACATGAAAGTTAATCACTGCACTTACATACACACACACAAAAAAAACCCCTGGATCATATTTGACTGGTCTCCCCTTCAAGGCCTGGCGCTCTGTGCATCTCTGAAACTTTTCAGGAACTCTTGCTTTTTTAAAGATCACAGCAAATGAGCATTTATCTCAGTTATTTATTATACTAGAACTTTAGTAGACTGCTGACACTCAGTTTGAATAATATATTCCATGAACTCTGATCACCAAATTGCTGTTTATATTCTTAGCATTGTTTCATTTTTGCTTGTGTGGCATCAAAATCATTTGAAAATTGGACTGGTACTTATCCAGCACTGTTCTACTCAGTTGAGCTCTCAAAGTACTTTCAAGTACTTACAAGCATCATTCACCCAGGCACACATACATTCATCCAGCACTTTTATCTATGTCAAAGCCCTTTCTAACACTCACACACACTCACATCGGGGCAACTTGAACTTCAGTATCTTGCCCAAGGATGTTTCAGCAGGTGGACTGGAGGAGTCAGGAATGGAGCCCCTGACCCTCTGATTGTTAGATTATCTACTCTACAAGCTGTGTACAGCTGCCCAGCCCTATTAATTTACCACAGTGGCTTAAAAAAATAAAACTATTGATGTGATATACTATAACATAACTGATGAGGCTATTACTAACATGAAACATGGTTGGATTATTTCTGGTCATACCTGTGGTCTCAGCTGATCCTCCTGGAGTTCCAGGAAGTGGTTACATTCCACTCTGGCCAAGAGCAGCTCAAAACCAATGAGCATAGCTTTGTCTGAATTAACATCCTCACTGAGCCTGTACTCACTGAAATGCAGCAAACAGAACAGAGACATAAAGTGATGAGGAGAGCAGAACCACAGATGATTGGGGTGGCTGTAGCTTGGCAGGTAGAGCGGGTCATCTACTAATCAGCAGGTTGATGCTTCGATCCCTGTCTGCATGCCAGTTATCCTTGGGCAAGATATTCCAGGTTTCTCTCCGATGCATCCATCATAGTGCAAATCTTAGACAGAAAGTGCTTAGGTATAGATGAAAGTGGTTTTGTGTAAAATCTGAACTCAGGTTTCCACTTGGTCTCAGGAACCTTTGTGAGACAAATGAGCCTATGATAGTCAAGTCAAACAACCTCAGTTGACCAAAGTCTCTCTCTCTCTCTCTCTATTTTTATATATATATATATATATATATATATATATATAAATCAACAGTAAATATACACAAACTCACACTGTCTCCACCTGTCCATGCTGTTGTTGTGCTGTGTTTTGGGGTCCTTTAATCTGAGAAGTGACATATATGATATATGAACAAGTTAAGTGTGTTGTGATCACTCACTTAACTTTATCACCAAAAACTTTAAAAATAAGATATGAAAACATCCTTGGGGGAATTTTTTGGAATGCTTTGTATACACGTTGTGTCACCAGGTGCCGGTCTTGTTACCTGTTTACATGTGGAATTAAAATGGTAAATGACTTTTCTATTCTGAGCACTCAAACTGCTCTCTACTACAAGCCTCAATCAGTCACACATTCATACACATGCTTTTTTCAGACCTAAGCACCAGTGTAATATTCACACACACACACACACATGCTGATGGATTCATCTGGGACAATTGAGCTTCAGGATCTTGCCCATTTAACCAGCAACCATCTAACTGGTAGGTGACCCGCTCTACCTCCTGAGCCACGGCCACCCTAAAGAGGGTACGTTTGTTCTGGCAAAGAGCTATGTAAAGCTGTGACCATTGCTTGTGGATTAATGTCTACAGTTTGTGCTGTCACGCTTGCTCTGGCTCTTCTTATTGCTTACCATTGTTTGGGGTCTGTATGAGGCACATAACCAATAGAGGCCAGGACAGACTGTATGGTAGAATTGCTGAAAACTGGCTCAAGACAGTAAATAAATGGACCTGTAAATGTCTGAGAGAATGCAGAAAACACAAACACAGTTCATCTGTTAGTACACAGGCTCAGTGCTTATTCAGGGTCATTTCGTTTGGCCTGACACAGCTGTGAGCAGGTCATAATGTAAGCAGAAAAAAAGAGAAGCGTCACTGGGCTGTTATGTGTCCACTCACTGCTACACAAGCAGATGTTGTGACACGGTGTGGTTCAGTATAGCATGAAGTATGTTTTATGCAGTGTGTGACATCTGCAGTCAAAGTGTAACATTTGTGACCACAAGTATGACGTGTACTCCTATACAGAGCTGCTGTGCGGGAAACACGGCGCGTCTTCTGACCTTTAGTGTCCTGATTTCCTTCTTCCAGGGCTGTAGGAACAGGTTGACACACAGAGTTTCCAGCACTTCTGAGGCTCTGATGAAGGCGGACAGGTGTTTCCTTAAGTCGCTCTGAGTCTCACAGCGCTCAGTCACAGCCTGGTAAAAAGGGAACATTATGAAAGTCCCGCCGATCTCCGCCTCGCTCAGTAAATACTGAGCCGCCTTCTTCAGCAGCCGGGGGTCGCGGCACGGCCCGACCTCTGCACGCTCCTCCAGGTAACACTTGACATAGTCCGCGTACACGTCCCCGCGGGAAAGAGCCGGGTCTACTGCTCTGGTACCGTCCTTCATGACCGCCACAGTGACGAGCCCGACCACCTCGAACTAACGAGGAAGTGTGGCAGTCAGACAGCCCGACGAGGAAGTGAAAGCGACAGCGGCTCCTCCTCACGCCGGCACGGAGCAGCAGACTGCGAGCCACCGAGCCCTCCGACTGCTGTTTCACACTACAGCTTCCCCGGCGTCAGGAACCACACGGTTTGGACTGCTGTTTCTCACTAATACAAGGACTTGTTCAGTGTCGGGAGTGCTGAAGTAATGCTCAACTCATTTTCTTTATTACAAATTCTTATTTCGAGCTTTTCAAACTACGTCGGAAAACGTACCGGTGTTTTGATGTTTTCCAAATCTCAAGAAAGGCTGTGTTTTATTTTGAAAATTATCACCCGGATGTAATCATTTTCGTTTCCGGGATAACTGTGTTTTGTGCTCGTGCTGGTGGTAAGGCTGTTTTCCCGTGTCTGAAAAAGCCGCGTGTGTGCGTGTGAGTAACCGCATGGTAATGGTGTTGTGTTTTAATACCGCCCAGCTGATATAAATCCGGACATCCACTCTTTAAAGCGCACCCTGTGAACAGGAGCGTCCTCCACTACCTTGATCGTGAGTCACATTTTTGCAGGAGCTGTTTAGGACTGAAGCAAAGGCGATGGAGCCCACGGGACTTTTCTTTGGTCCACTACACCTGTATCTATTCCGTGCCTCTTTCATGTGTTACGGCTTAAAAACACACCAGCGGACGTAGAGCTGTACCCACAGTCATAGCTCTTGTTTTATAGCCATCTTTATAGTCGTCACTGCTGTGTCTGCCATATGAATTTTAGTGTCACAGAGTCGATTCTGATCATCTGGACGTGCTGAAGAAATCATTTAGATGAGATGAAACGTTTCTCCCTCTGAAAACGGCACGTGCAGATGAACAGAATCTACTTTCTGGGATTTCCTTTCGAACATGCATCGAGACATGCTTGAAGGTGGTGAAGGTGCTCGGGCTGGGTTCCTGGTCACAGGCGGGGGAGCATAAATTAGAGAAATGAGACGATAACAGCCAAGTCACAGTCTGTCACAGAGCTAACACACACTCATACTCACACACACACCTTTAGACCTTCTTTGTTTACTGCTTAATGAAAAATCTGATTTCTTGTTTTTTAGATTTCAGCTGTAAACCGTGTAGAAAATTGTCAAAACAAAGAAATTAGAGAAATGATGCTCCTAACAAAAATCAATGAATGAATAAACAAATAATAATAGTAGTGTTGTTAGTGGTGCAGTGAGGAGCACGGACTGGCTGAATGGGTTTGTCTCTGACTCTGTGAATATGTCAGTTTTGTTGGACGCGTTTTTGGAAAAACACTCATACTAAATGCATTCATGAAGTTATGCACAAATGTGTTGTATCATCATTTAATATGAGGGTAATAAAGGTGCTGTTTTCAGCACAGTGGGATTTTGTTACAGTGAAAAAAAAAAGTTGTAAGTTGTCACAGAAAGCTGGACACAGTGTTTTTCTGTTGTAAAACCACAAAAGTGAGTGTAAAATTACACTGTGGTTACTAAAGCTGAAGGTGTGTCCTGCGCAGAGAAGGCACAGACATGAAGGGCCACGGCGGCGGGTGGCAGGATGGTCGCCTCAGACAGAGAGTTGAGCAGGTACGTGTCTCTCCTCAGTCTGCATACCAGTGTGACCAAGACCAATATAAAGTAATTAGATTACATATTACTGAAACCAAGCCACTAATCAAATAATGATGTCATCATTTGTGTTACATAAGTTCTTTGAGCATCTGCTGGAAACAAACCCTGTTTCCTTGCAATGCAATCAGCTGATTGTGTGTGAGTGTGTGAGAGAGAGAGAGAGTGTGAGATAACCCTGACACTGCTTCATACTGTGTGGCCATCATCAGGGTGTCAAAACTATTGATGTTCCATTAATGTAACGTCAGCGTGTGTATTTCATGATGTTTCCTCGTGATTTTCCTTGTGTCTGCCACTTTGGTCACATTTCATGTTAAACTCTGTTTTCAGTATCTGGCCTCCAGCAGCAGTGAATATGTGGATCTGTCAGCCATGGCCCTGGACCTTCAGAAACTGTACAGGCAAGTGATTTGTTCTGGCTCAAACAAAACACTTGAGCTTGTTCCACAAAGCCGAGATGGACACGGTTGGTTACAGTGAAGCGCCACACACTGAGATATGTGCAAATTCATGAATGTAGTAGACACAACAGATTACTGTGGTGCCTGCCTGTGGTGGTATAAAAACGGAGAACTGTCTGCCACTGCATGTTGACTTTTCTTTGTCAGTGTTAAATCAACTTACATGGTTAATATATTTAATACTTGACTGACTGACACAGTTTTACTTGTGGAGCTTTAATGCATCACACTGCAGACCTGCATCTCTGAGGTTGGCTAATATCCAAAATTTATGAACGCATTTTTATAGACAGTGATAACAGTGATACATACAGTCATTGTATTTATCAGTACATAATAACAAAATCTGGTCCTTACTGGGCCTTAAAATGGGGTCAATACTCAGCTTGTTGCAGTGCCTTCAGCAGCAATAAGCTGAAATAAAGGTTTTCTCCATCATTCTATCATCATTGTGGATGAGGTTCTGTTCACTGAGGTTTGCGGGCATGTGTTTGAAATGACCTTGTAACCTTTCTCAGACTGATTACCAGGAGCAGTAAGATCATTGCTGATGTCCTTCCACCTTGGCATTGCGTTAACACACACACCTGAATGCCGCAGAGCAACAAGCTGTTGTGTTGTTATAGCTGCATTCACGCTGATCAGCTCATCAGGTGTATTTGATTAGCAGTACCTGGCTGCTGCTGACCTTCCTCATTCCTGTGAGAGCGTTAGAGCGTATTTGTTTTTCCATACGCTGCTTCTGCATTAGGCTTCATTTTTGTTAAATAAATATGACATGGTGCAATGTATCATGTGGTTCTTTACTTCATTTTCAGACTTGATAAAGCCCAGATTGTTTTTTTGTTTTTTTTTATCATGCCCTGATACAGAAAACCTTACTACTGAAAGGGGTTGTACTTTCTCTTTCACATCCCCGAGCTCACTAAGGAGAGCAGAACAAGGTGTACAAAGACTTTGGAAACTGCAGTTGAGGTGAACTCCATCTTTGGGTTGAGAAAATCAATGAAGAAACATCTGATAATTACTCCGTTATTTATTGTCACAGTGTATGGATGGCTGTGGTAGGAGGGTAGGATTTCTAAATGTGTTTAAGAAAGTGAAAATCAGTTTTCTTTCCTGTGTCTGTGGTAGTCAGCCATATTGGAGATCCACTTAATTAGCTTGACCACTTTTTAATCAAATTTCCTTTCCCTTTTCTTTTTACATGCTCATGTAAATGCTTCACCTCATGGTGAAGGACTGCCGGGATAGAACTGAGTTTAACTACAGCCCTGAAAATGAACATAAATCTGAATCCATATCGAATCAGGAGATTCAAATTATGAAAATCGGCGCTCAGTTTCCACAGCTTTGGCCCTGGTGATATGAATTTATTGTGTCTTTAGGATGGAGTATGGCAGAAGAAACAAGACAGCATTCAGGATTCAGGTAGAGAAAGGTAAGAGAGACGCTGCAGCAGCAGCACAGTCTGTGTGATTCTGCCTGTTTGGACACGTCTTGATTGATATCAAACAAGAAGGATTGATGAATTATTCCATTGTAGCAGTAGGCTGGTTGAAGATGATCATGTTAAACTGCACATTGAATTCCTTTTTTATGGAAAAAAGACAGGATCATTCAGGTTTCCCATCGCAGGAGAAGTCTTGTCATGCAGTGATATGAGAAAAACCTAAATGACCTCTCCAGCTTTGTGTATGTCTGTTACAGCCTAATGATTGGGCACTTTGTTTGACGTCTTTGGGTTTTCTAGTGTATGAAGCAGTCATTAAGGATTCTGGGCTGAATGACCTGGAGAGCAAACACCTGGCTAAGAGAGCCAAGCACAGCCACCGTGACACTGGGTAAGGACCCTCTGCTTGTTGGTGTTCTCTGCTTTACTCGTGCTCTTCAAATGTGTAACTGATGTGCTATAAACCTGTGTTCACAGTGACGACAGCGGTAGCAGCAGCTCAGAGGAGGCTTCTGACAGTAATGACCAAGTTGTGGAAAACATTGTAAGCACTGATTAGTGACAGGTGAAACTGAGTGAAAGTATGTTGGTCACACTGTAACCAGTGTGTATGTGTCTTGATGGATGCTCAATCATCCAGGTAAGGACCTCCCAAAAAGTTGATTCTTTTCTCTGAACAGAATTTTAACCCACTTTAGCAAGGACTGCTAAAGCTAGTACATGAGTACGAGCAAACAGCACAAGAGATGGCTGCCTACAGGAACCCCCTGAGATTCAGATGCAGACAAAGCAGGATTACTCCTAAAACTCTGCAAATGAAATCTTCATTTAAGGGCCTCTGAGCAACAAAAATGCTGCAGAAGGCACAGAACCAGCTGCTCAGTGAACGGGTGAGACAAATTTTACCTTTGACGTGCTAAAATTAAAAGAGATCCGACAGAGACTTGGAATGCTTCTAGATGAGAGTACTCTTCAAAAGGTGTTTGAATTCACTGTGAAGGCTCGTCTAGCATACCAAAGACCAAGACCAGGCAACAAAGGAAGTTTGATCTACTTGTTGTGCGTCAGAAACGCCAGCAAAATACAGAGAGTGTCCTCAGCAGCCAGAAGCAAGAAGGATGCCACAATGAGGATGTGAACAAGTGGGTGAAAAATGTGTCTAACAGACAACTCATCCAAAAGCAGAGAAAAACATCCTTGCAAAAGCTGCAAAAACTTTGCTGTGACGCAGAGACAATTCAAAACAACAACATTACAGACGTGGAAGCAGAGCAACTGCGGACAAAAGTTTCGGCCGGTCTCAGCAATGCAAAGCGCCCAGCATCCAACATCAGCATGGAGGAGATGAAGGCACTCACGTCACTTAGTAATGACAAAAACATTATCATCCTTCCAGCAGTCAAGGGTAGGTGCACGGTTTTGCTAAACCAGAAAGACTGTCATCAGAAAATTTTGTCACTGCTCAGTGACAAAAATACTTATGAGTCCCTGAAAGAAGACCCAGGTAGTGGTTGCAGGAAGTGGGTGGCAGATTGTCTGAAGCAATTAGAACAAGACACTGCTATTGACCGAATATCATATCACAGGCTTTATCCTGAGGAAGCTACACCAAGTGTGTATGGTTTATTGAAGATACGTAACATAGGGGTGGGTTTAAAAAAATCGATTTTCCGATTCAAATCGATTTTAGCTTGAATAATGCGTTATCGATGTTTTTCTGTGTTTTATCCTCAGTTACTTTGGCACAAAGGCATCTGCTGTGATGCTCACACCTCTGATGAAGTCTCACAAGTGTCAGCTTTGTGTTTATACATAGATATAAGAATATGGATATGTACTGATAAATGATCAAATTATAATATTTCTGTCTGAGTCAAAATTGAATCGAATTGAATCAAATCGGGAATCGACTCAATTATAGAAATCAGTGACGATACCCAGCCATACATAAACAGGGTGTACCTTTTAAGACCAATTGTCTGTATGATCAACTCGGTCACCTATAACATCTCAAAGTTTCTGGCTTCATCCTCAACCCGTTGTTAGGCAGCTCTGAACACCACATCCAGAACACGTTGGATTTTGTTGAGAAGGTGAGAGATGTCATTATGGAGGCAGATGAAACAATGGTCTCGTACGATGTTACATCTCTCTTCACTTGTGTTCCAGTCACTGAACCGTTGGAGGTAGTTCATAAGAGATTACAGGATGACCCCAACCTCAGCAACAGGACCACCCTCAGTACTAACCAAGTGTGTTTGCTCTTGGAACTGTCTTACTTCCACATATTTCACATACAAGGGTCAGTACTACAGGCAGAAACATGGGTGTGCCATGGGTTCCCCAGTTTCACCCATTGTGGCCAACTTGTACATGGAAGAAGTGGAAAAGAGGGCTTTGTTATCCTACCCTGGAACACCACCAAGTCACTGGT
Source organism: Tylochromis polylepis (assembly GCA_015107715.1). Lineage (NCBI taxonomy): Eukaryota > Metazoa > Chordata > Actinopteri > Cichliformes > Cichlidae > Tylochromis > Tylochromis polylepis. The sequence continues at coordinate 29,249 of VVHJ01032129.1, forward strand.
TCAGGTATGTGGATGACACCTGGGTGAAAATCAAATCTCAGGATGTACCACAATTCACGGATCACATTAACTCGATGGACCAACACATCAAATTCACCAGGGAGGATATGAAAAGTGGCAGGTTAGCCTTCTTAGACTGTGAGATTTCCATCAGTGATGGGGGACATCTAAAAGCTGATGTGTACCGTAAACCTACACATACGGATCAGTATTTAAGGTTTGACTCTCATCATCCACTGGAGCACAAACTGGGTGTCATCAGGACGCTACAACACAGAGCGAACACCATCCCCACAGACACAGCGGCCAGGGAAGCAGAAGAACATCACATCAAGAAGGCCCTGAGTAAATGTGGTTATCCCAGCTGGACATTCGTCAAAGCTGAGAAGGCGCCTAAAGAAGGAAAACTGCTGCCTAGGTGAAAACCTGTAGTGATCCCGTTTGTGTCAGGAGTATCGGAACAGTTGAGATGCATTTTTTCTAAA
>VVHJ01032132.1:0-19646 GCA_015107715.1 Tylochromis polylepis
GTGTACACCACTTTGTATTGGTCTTTCACATGGAATTCCAATAAAATTGATTCATGTTTGTGGCTGTAATGTGACAAAATGTGGAAAAGTTCAAGGGGGCCGAATACTTTTGCAAGCCACTGTATCTGAAGGAAATATCTGAGACTTCTTGAAAAAAATATTTTAAAATGTTTTGCTTTGCTTTATGATTCAACAGCATACAGCAAAAGCAGCACGTATACTGTATACATGCAAAACTTGTAATTTTGGGTGAAGAATCTAAATAGTTCTCCTACTGCTGACAGTCTCTATGGGACCATGGGACCGCGTCACAGACTATCTATTACTCCTGTGTTTATGCATGCGCACATCTCTCAGGTTTAGGAGAAGTGACAGAATCGATGGTTAAGTGGTGAATCACAGCCTCCCTGGTCACTTCCACAGAAATGCTTCCTCGCCTCGCCAAAGAAAAACTGACTGAGAAAGTGCAAACCTTTCTGCAAAGCACAGGCACGCATCCTGTTCAGCCCAGAGTCAGTAACCTCAACTGGAAGTCTTGATCATACACAAATGTGAAGGCTCACACTACATACACACTATACAAACATAAACACACTAGTGTTTTGAGGAGAGATGATTTTGAGGTTTAATCTGCTTTGACTTTGGAAGGAAAACTTTCAACCTACCCTTTTTTCCTCCTTAGATGAAAGGTAACATTTTGCGTGAAATGTTTTTTGTTTTCGTTTTGTCTTTTGGAAAGCTAATTGCATAAGAGATGTCTTACTTTTAGAATCTAGGTTAGAGACCCTCAAACTTTTTGTTTAGATTGATGATAATTTGAGACCTGCCAATATTTATGTAAAGAATTACTTTATTCAGGCCAGTGCATTGAACTGTTTGTGAGTTTCTGTAAATTACCCTCACTTTGACATCATTGTTTTAAAAGGATGGTTGTGCTGTCAATTGTACATACAGTAAGTGTTTCTTGATGAGTGGTGGTTAATTGGGAATGAAGAGTAATGGTATAATCAGCCTTCAGACCTCTCTTCTTCCAGTTTGGATTTGGGAGAGTTTTAAGATTAGTGTGTCTTCTGTCCTGTCTTCCTGTTAAAAGGTTAAAAGGGTTGTCTGATTGTTGGGGTTTTCTCTGTATTATTGTAGGGTCCTGACCTTACAGTATAAAGCACCTGAAGGCAACTTTTGTTGTGATTTGGTACTATAGAAATAAAGCTGAGTTGAACTATTTAAAATTTTTTTTAAATGTGTTATTAAATGCAACTGTAATGCTTTTGTAGTATTGTTTCTAAAGATTTAATTCCATTCGAGCCCTTTGAATTTTATTTTGGTGTAAATCTCGATGGAGGTGATTTTGTGCAGTATAGATTTTGTAATGTTTTGGTCTGTTAAAGGAATGATAGATACTTCTTAAACGGAGGGCGAATGGAGTCAAGGTTGCACTGAGCCAATACTCTGCATCTGTGACAGTTTGAGCTTGAACATAATCTGTCTGAACTTTGGCTGAGTCTCTCCTTGTGAAGCCACTGATACAGTTTTTAATCTTAAAGTGTCTCTTTCTAGATTGATTAGTTATTAATTCACAACACTTTGAGCTCCTATAAAATTGTTATGTCTCTTAAAGCCATCCAACATAGTTTCAGTGTTAGCCCCTGCATATCTTGGCCACAACAATAAACATCCTTTATTTTTATACCATTTGTCATACACTATAATGGTAAAAGTATCATTATAGTGTATTACACATTACACCTACAGGAGCTTTTATGTCATCAAATTCTAAACTAATCCCCTTTGCCACTGTAAAGGCTTCCACTCTTCTCAGAAAGCTTTATTCAAGATTTTGGAGTATGTTTGTGGGGATTTCTGCCCATTCATCCAGGAGAGCGTTTGAGAGATCAGACACTGATTTTGGATGGGCTGACTCACAGTCTCCGTTCTAGTACATCCCACAGGTGTTTGATGGGGTTCAGGTCAGGGCTTTGTGCAGGCCTGTTAAGTTCTTCCACACCAAACTTATCCAACCATGCCTTTATGGAACAGAGGCACAGTCATGCTGGAACAGAAAAGGGCCTTCCCCAAACTCTTCCCATAAAGTTGGAAGCATAGAATAAAATGTCTTGGTAAGCTGAAGCATTAAGATTTCCCTTCACTAGAACTAAGAGGCCTAGGCCAACCCCAGCAAAAACAATGATTAAGAGGTGTGGCTCAATACTTCTGCCCATACAGTGTAAATCAATGTGTTGTCTGAACAGGTAAAGAAGCAAATGTCTGAATAACTGATGGAATAACAGTGTTTGCACCACAATCCACAATAACACCTTAGGTCAAAAGCACATATGTTGCATTAAATCTTCCAAATATGTGGTGCAAAAAGTTAGCATAAAAAAAAATCAGGGGCAATTATATGTTTTAAAACCCTTTTAGTTTCCTACCATTTGCAGTCTTTTTAGTGCCTTTGCTTTGTGCTCGCAGAACATGGTGCACATGAATCCACAATGGTACATTTCAGGCTGCGTAAGGTTACTAATCACTCAATCGCTACTTAAGCAGAATAAACGTGCAGGCTTTCTTGTGTGTGAATTTAAAACTGCTGGTAAAAATAATAGCATATTTCCCTTTTAGCCTCTTAGATTAGAACTCTTAAGATTCCCAATGCATCGCTCATATTTCCCCTAAAGATTTCAAAAGGATAAGCAAGATGGCAGCAGTTCAACCAAGCCAGTCAAATCCTTCAGCCACAAGGGATTTCATATTTGGATCTCATATTGAACGTTTTTTTAGTTTTTTTAACTGCGTGTACACTATATTTACCAAATGGAGGAAAGCTGTGGACAAAAATGACATTCATAGATTACAGATGACTGTGGAATTCAAGCAATCATGTTTAGGACTGAAGCTGTGGATAAATTGCTTCCAGTCCTTCCATATATTTTTTCACATATTTCTTAAAAGGATTGTAGAGCAAAGTCACAAATCTGAAAAGACTGTGTGACTTCCAACTAGCCTTACAAAATGTAGCTTTGAGTCAATAAGATAGTTTTGTTCTATGACTCGACTAACATGGAAAAAAAAATACTAAACACACAAAAACCCCAAAGTGATATTTGTTTTTCCATATTTAACAAACAGGGAAAGGATGTGAGAGATATGTTTTTGTCTCTTGTTTAAATACACTCATGCAGTAGAAGATGCTTGTGACTCTGGCATCTTGTCATGGCAGAGAAGATGAGATCAGAGGTGACTGCTCTCTAAACCACTGAGACAGAGGACTTTTGGCCCTGCAGTACCTCTTCTGACCAACAGGAGGACTTCTTGGTTTCTGGCTGTGTGTGTGTTTGCATGTGTGTACATTTTGTGCTGTAGCTGTCCTGACTTGCAAATTTCTCAGGAACAGCCTGCACTGGAGTCTTGTGAAGTCATGCAGTGGGTAACGAGAGGCGAGAAGTTTCTAGAATATCACATTTGCTCAGATTCGTGAGGTGCACACATCAGTACCTGCACTTGGATGACACCTCAGTTTACATAGAGGAATTGAAATACACAGTGCTCACTAACTGATTATTTCCTCACACAAGCTATATTTTGAAAACAAACAATACACATAAATATTTGTATTGTTTTGCTCTGATATTCACGGCTCCATCCTAATCTCTACTCTTGTCAGTGCAGCTGGACTTCAGCCCTGCAGCTCTTCCCAGCCTCAGCTCCCCCTGAGAGGGCCCTGCTGTCCTGCTTGCTGCCTGGCCCCGACCTTTAGCTACATACCAAAATACATAGCAGCAAGGACAAAGGGCAAATGCACACGACACATAAATACACTCTTACAGTACATGCAGGCTCTCTCTTTTTTCTATAATGCAAAGGTGACTATGTGGCACAGGAAATATTGGATAGAAATACACACACATATATAATAATACATGCAATTTAATTCCATGCTTTCATCTATCCATCCTCTTCTGCTGATCTAGTTCACCACTGAGGTGTAGGGAGCCTGGTACCCATCGCAACTGCCACGGGGTAAAAGGCTGGGTACACCCTTGGACAGGTAACATAGCTACCACAGGCCTAACACACAGAGACAGACAACCTTTCACGCACACATTAATACCTATGGCCGATTTATAATCACCAGTAAACCTAAGATTGATGTCTTTGGACTGTGGGAGGAAGCTGGAGCACCCGGAGAAGTCCCCAAGTGAAAAACACTTGCTTTCAAAATGCCACATGCAATACCTGTCAATACAGGGCCTTAGTCAGACCCTTACACTCACTATTCTGGTATTTCTGTGTTTTTCATGGCATTTTTGGCATTTTGTCCACACGTAAACAATGTTTTAGGCCACTGAAAAGAGAGCTTTTGTAAAACGGTTTTACGTGTGGACACGGAAAACAAAGATTTTGTCTTGCAACATCAGAAGTGTCCTGTGTTATTGTTCATAGGCTTTAGGGTTGCCAACTTTTAAGCTATCAAATAAGGGACACTCTGGCGTGCCAGAAGCACAAAGCACAGCCAGCTGGGCATAGTGTAAATATGCATATATGTTCATATTCTTATAATAAAAATGCAGTAAAGTGTTGGTATTCATCGAAAACGAAGAACACTACAGTAAATGATAACTGAAATCACATGGGCATTTCCTTTGAAAAATAAGCAAATATTGTAAATATGGGCTTCAATTCCCCAGTTTATTACGCTACGCAGACCAAACAGCACCTTATTTTTACGACTGGCCTACTACTCCTCACGTCTGGTGTGCGTGACATGCGGTCAGCTGACGGCTGTGATTGGACACACTCATCTGATACAATTGCGTCAAATCAGATTTGGTATTTGTATGAGTGCCATCTGTTGGTCAAAAAGTGGCATTGCAGGTAATGGTAACTATACGGGACATTTAAGGATGTCCCGGCTAAAACGGGACATTTGGCAACCCTAATAGGCTTCCAACTGACCAACCTTTCTAAGGCTGGAGTTATATTACTAGCTGCTGCTTTGGCATGCTATTGATTGCACTTGATGCTGTTTTTCCCATTTTCAGTTTGTGTGTACATAGCCTAGAAGGGTAGTGAACTAAATATAGATGAAAGTATAGAACAGCTGTCCTTTTTGTTTTTAGCTTACTCCAGTGCTTCCAGTCTTCCATAAATCTAAGCAGTGTGGGATATCCTCTAACCTGCATGACAAGAGTGTTAGAATTTTACACCATAAAACAAGAAAACGACAGCCCAGGACTACTTTTTCTTCCTCTCCTGTCCTTTCCTGTGGATCTGATTGGACACAACGATTGGACACAACAGTGATTCAGAATTGCGCTTGAGGGACAAAGTGGTATTACGAGATGAGGTGAACCTATGCTAGCTGATTAGTATGCTAAATTTGGTAAATATCAGTACAATAAACCCCCTAGGCATATTGAAAATCATTCATTTAGTTATGTTTTTGATGTTTAAATAAAAAGGTTTGACCCTTTTCCCCAGTAAAACTCTAAATAAAGGATTTATACTTCTATGCTAAATCTATGCCACAGGTAGGTCATAACAGCAAACCCTTCACGTAGGCTACATCATAGTTGGTACATAGATTCACTGCAGAAGTATAAATTAAGTGTAACTTTACATGTTATCTTTTCCTTATTATTTAGGTTTATGTGATTCCTTGCAGTCCAACTACAGAGCATGTTAAAATTGATAATGATTTGGAAGGATTGTGGGATTTGCAAGAGACAGAATATAGCAAAAAAATTTAATTAATGCATCAAAGGCTCTTTTAATCTAATTGCCTATCTCCCTTCATCTTAATTAGCTATCTCAAAAGTCCTCAAAAAACACTGGACCCTGCAGTTTCTTTTGACACAACTTGGTTATTTCTACTAGCACATGGAATTTTTAAGCTACAGTCTTAGGATTTCCATTAATTAACCAAAGTGTCTTAGTGCAAACCCAGATTATGCCACTGGGTTATTTCTTCCTTTCTTTACAAAGCTCCTTCACAGTCAGAAAAGATGTTACACAACTGAATAGGCTACTCTTCTCTGACTAGTAAGTTTAACATTCACATCAGTGGAGTTTTACTTTAAGAACAAAGCAGATTAAATGAGTCCTATTATGAAATCCTATAATGAACATATCCTTGAGTTTAATGCTTGGTAAAATGAAGTTTAAGCATCTTCTTAAAACTTAAATTAGCTGTCTTTAAAATACTCATTTATCACTTTATCATAATGGTTTTACTGCAAGTTTTAATTCAAGTGGGTAACTTGTAGATCACACATCTGTACCTTTAACACCTCATAACAAGTTGATTGTAAATTGTCAAAGGTAACTGACAGTACAGTTTTGATGAGACAAAGACAAAGACATGGAAAATCCTCTTGTGCCCTGCTGCGAGCTAATAGAGCTAATTGACCCTACAAATCTACCAGGACTGTACAGACCTAATCCTATTGCTTACTTTCAACAACAGCTTATTCTACTATTAAGATAAGCCATGCAGATCGCTTTCTCTACCACCTGCATGACATACAAAATGCACAATGAATCCCGTATACAGAGACATATAAGAGAGAAAACAGTAATTACAGGATGTTTCCCATGACAGAACAAAAGAACAAACAGGTCAGAACATTAAAAATTGTGTCCATACCATATTGTGAGAAGTGCGTCAGCAAAATCTGAGTTCTGGCTTTGCCTGTTGCTACAGTAGCATGGCAACAAACCTTGATTTCACTGACTGTTTTTCATTTAAAAGCACGCAAGGGCAGAAATATTAAAGGCAATAAAACACATTTTTTAATTTAACAACAAAATTCTTTGCTATAAACAGAGTTCTCCAAATGAGACACATGCCAGATGCATGATGTTACTTTCCTAGTTTTTCATTTATGGTACAAACATTTTTGATGCTATTAACAGCTGCAAACAAATACAAAACAACAGATAATTAGTTTTCTACAGAAAACAATAACAATGCACAATTCTTTCTGAGTCTTGTGTATTTTATTCTCAACTGCACGACTTTTCCAACCAACTGTACAGCTTACTAAAGGAAAGACACAGTGCTTTGAAAAAAGTATTTGCCACCATCCTGCCTGCTTCTTCTTCTCTCTCTCTCTCTCTCTCTCTCTCTCTCTCTCTCTCTCTTTTTTTGCATATGTTTACACGTTTCAGGTCAAAGAATCACATTTTTTATCTTAGACAAAGGTAACCAGTCTTTAAATGATAAATTTCATTTATTAAGGAAAAAAACCCACTTACCTGGCTCTGTGAGAAAAATAATAGCCCCCTAAACCTAATATAACTGGCTGCGACAGCTTTGCAGCAAGAACCGCAATCAGCTGTTTGTGATAACTGAAATGAGTCTTTTAGTTGCTGTGGAGGAATTTTTGTTTTTGGAATTTTGGCCCACTCATCAGAATTGTTTTATTTCAGCCACACTTTTCACACACACAGATTGATATCTGGTGTGTTTTGGATCATTGTCCTGTTGCATAACCCAAGTGTGTTTGAGCTTCACTGACATTTTCCTTCAGGATTTTCTGGTAGAGAGCAGAATTTATGGTTCCACCAATTACGGCAAGTCATCCAGGTCCTGAAGCAGCAAAGCAGGCCCAGACCATCACACTGCCACCACTGTGTTTGACTGCTGGTATCATGTTCCTGTTCTGAAATGCTGTGTTAGTTTTAAATCAGATATAATGAGACTCAAAGCAAATGTGAGACAAGCCTTTGGTTGTTTTTTGTCAGCAGGGTTTTTGTCCTTGGAACTCTCCCATGGATGCCATTTTTGCCTCTGCCATTAACTTAGGCAAGTGAGGCCTGCAGTTCTTTAGATATCGTTCTGGGTTCTTTTATGACCTCTAGGATGAGTCATTGATGCACTTATCCAGGAGGTCATCCATTCTGGTAGGCTGGCCACTCCTGGGAAGGTTCACCCCATTCCAAGTTTTTCCATTTGTGGAGAATGCCTTTTACTGTGGTTCACTGGAGTCCCAGAGCCTTAGAAATGGCTTTGTAACCCTTTCCAGATTGATAGATGTCAGTGACTTCGTTTTTCAGCTGTTTCTTTAGATCGTGGCATGATGTGTTGCTTTTTGAGATCTTTTAGCCTGCTTCACTTTGTCAGACAGGTTCTATTTCAGTAATTTCAACAAGTCTGGGAGTAATCAGGCCTGGATGTTGTTAGTGAAAGAGAACTCAGCTTTCCAAAGAATGTGGTTAATAGTTAATTAATTAATTGCGGGAGGTAATGACTTTTTTCACATTGAGCCAGATAAGTTTGGATAACTTTTCCCCCTCTGTTAATGAAATCATAATTTAAAAACTACGTTTTGTATTTACTCAGTTTATCTTTGTCTAATATTAAAATTTGTTTCATGATCTGGAACATGTATTTGTGAAAAATATGCAAAAATCAAGAAGGGGGATAAATACTTTTTCAAAGCACTGTAGTTGTTATAATCACAATAACATATAACATCAAATTTTTAACTGGCAATATTAGCAATCTTTATAATGTTAAAAAAGGCAAAGCAAATTTTAGAGTTTTTTTTTTTTAAATCTTGTGACTGTAGCTATCAATAAGTCTCCTTCTGCATTCTATTCAAATAGAAACCATAGTAAATTTGAAATCAATTAAACAAAATAATTATGGTTTATACTTGTGATTCAACCTCTTGTTGTAGCATTAATGTTTTGTTCTGGCTTATGTTTTATTTTCTCTTTGTATTGTCTGTGTAAGGTATTGTCTGCCCTTTTCCTTTTTTTTAAATTTTTTAAATTACTTAATGCCATGAAGTCATCCTGTTACCAAACTCTGCCTATTCTGATAGTTCTGTGCTGTGATCAAGCTATGCCGTCATGACCTTTCCTTCTGGGTCAGTGAGAATATGGGAGAGAAAAGCAGAATATTGAATGTGATTGAAGTGAATCCAACAGAGAGTGACAGGATCGACCTGAGTATTTTCCCTCAACAAGCTGGTCTAATCTGTTGGTTAGACCAGGTCAAGGGATTAAATGGTTGCTGTTCAGTGGCCAACCTATCTGATCTCAATGCACTTAACTTGGCCCAGTCCTTACGACAAAATGTCTGTCTTACTATCCAGTTGAAAAGTGTGTTGTTAAAAACAAACAGGTGGGTGCTTGTAACACACCTAGGTTTGATTTAAAGGTCTGTGAATGTGTATAGTATTATTTTACTGTATGGACAAAAAAATGCTCCTCTTTTTTTTTTCTTTTCTAAATCTTTAACCTGTTGTACTCAGACAAATGCTACAAATGAGAAATCACCAGTCTATTAGGTTTTGAAATGTGCAACCTGTAGACTGACTGCTACTGATTTTTAGTTTGAACAGCTTCAGGCACACTACATATCTTTAAAAGGAGATTGAGCCTTGCTTTTGGAGCTCTGGAGCTAAACCAAGAAATGTGAATAATGCATCGATCCCAGCCTTACAGTATCACAGTTCACTGGTACACTCTGCATGACTGAACACAAACCCAGTGAACTTGGAAGTTTCTTCACTGCCAGGAGAGATTATCCACTCAGAAGCTCCGTTTCAAACCCAGAGTCATTTCCTGACCGTGGAAGACCACTGAAAAAGCCAGACATTTGACTGGAGAGCCTGATGGCAAGCACGCCCTTGTGGGAGTCTGCAGCATCTGACTGGCTTTAATGTGGACCATGTGGTCTCAGCTGGTCCTGGTCTTTATGAGCAACTATTGACAATTTCCTCAAGTATGCGTGAGATGCACACAAAGAAAGGCACTCCCTGACACACAAACACACACGCACAATGTTTTCCATCTCAGTGACGATGTTGCATACAGCTAGAATAAAAGCTCAGCCTGCTTGCAAACGGATGCTGCATCTATCTACCTAGCTAGCTAGCTTTATTTCTTCGTGGCTACTGAATTCTCTCACTTCAAACACCTAAAAGCTTCCTCTGGTAATGTGCATGCATCCAGAGGACACTAGAGGTTCTCGCACTTGTGTAAAATTAGAAGAAGCAAGGAGGTGGCATCTCGATTCACTCATCAGCACCTGGTATATTATTTACTTCCAGTAGTTTTTGTTAAAAAAAAAAAACGACAACAAAAAACCCAATATAATAAGTATATTTAAAAAAAATGTCAAACTATTTATTGCTTTCACCTACTGGCGCTAAAAATATACTCAAGCCACAAAAACCTGTTAATGTGAGAGTGTAGAGAGTGGAAAAGTATAGCAGAACAATGTTCATCTAGCACATAAGTAAATGTGTCAGTGGTTTTCACTCGTGTAACACAAGCTGAGCTGTATCAAAAAAAAAAATCCCCCCAAAAACTTTGCTGTTCCTCTCTGAGTGCTAATAAGTAACAGTAGCTTGGAAATCCTAGACGGCCCCCACGTTCACCAATCTTCCTCTGTCTCCCTGTCTCTTACAAGGGATTAAGTTGTCAGGTTACATTGAACTCTGAGCGCCCTCCACCCAGACAAAACCGTCTTAAGGTGCAGGCCGTCCAGTTATTTATAACTCTGCTGGTTAAGCCTCCGCTCTCCACGGCCTACTTCAGCACATAGACATGTATGGGCGTCTGTGCTCTAATTATGTGAATTCGAGGGTAACACATCATAGTGGTTGTTTTAGCGAGTGTGTTTAAAGTATGTTGGACTATATCTACATGCCTCACACTGTGGCAATGTGTGTGTGTGTCTGCACATCACAACTATTTAACAAGATTGTCTAGCCACTACTGGTCAGACTTTCCAAAGAATTACATAATGGGTGCTTCGCTGAAGAGCACCAGACTGACAAGAGCACTGTTCCTTACGTCACTGCACACTAAAACTCACACACACACACACTTACACACAGTGAAATAGTAGTGCGGGCAGCAGATTTGAGACACACAATACTGGTCTTTTCTTCTTTTGTTACAATATCCCACGTCTCACTTCCTTTCCCACTTTCTCTCTCTTTCCCCCCCTCACAGCCCACCTATCTGGAACTACCATCTATTTTCAGAGCTCAGTGCAAGCCAAGTATCTGCTGCAATGTGTAGAACACATCACAAGCAATGGGGCCCTGTTGAGACAGGATGAGTTCTAGTTTGAGCTATGTGATGAGTGAGTGAGTGAATGAAGGCTACTTTTTATTATCTCACAATGCTTTCAGAATGCTTGACCTTATATCTTTTTTCATAACACATTAAATACACCATGCGCTTGATTGATTTACTTTTATGTTATTGGACAATGCAGGATTAAAATTCTGACTTCTCTACTTATACTTCTATTTGTATTTATCTCTGATTGGATTTGCACCTGTTTGCTTCCACATTCACAACATTTACAGAAAAAAATCGAACAACTGCTTTTGCTTCTATATGAAAGGTGGGCTATTTTGCAGAGACTGACATTAGTGGTATTCTTCTTGTACTGAGGGGCTTCAATAATTTATGGCCATCTCCTTTACTGGTACTAAAAGATGACAAAAAAGCTCTAAAGACTGATTGTTTCAATAAGTATTCCCCTATAAAACAGCTGTCTGAGACAAAACAGAGCGCCATCAGGCCACATTCCCTGCATTCAAAAGAAGATGATCCTGAAGAAAGACAACATGAGGAAAACCAGACTTCACCACATTTCAGCTGCTGCCATTTCTACAATAATTCTTCAGTGGTTGGCTGACAGTTTATGCATCACAAATTTTACACAAAATTTCACAAGTCAAGTAAGAAAATCTTTTAACCTGTGTGGTAATTTCTCCCAGGTACATTTGAATATTTCTGGAGCATGAGCAGTAGTATAAATTTATAGCTTTTAAGTAGACAACTGACACTTTGAAAATTATTATTTTATTAGTAGTATATACCCTGTGATCTAGATTCTGAGGTTATCACTTCATGCAAATGTTACATATAAAATTACGTTTAAAAATGGGGAGCAATCCACCAGTGCCAAAAAAAAAAATAAATCAAGGTCCTTTCACACATACTTTAAATTTAATATTAATAATGAGTAATTTAGTAATGTCTGACTCAGTTCCACAAACATCAAAGAAACAGCGGTACAGCGATACAGGAGTGGAAAGATGGGCATTACTTTTATTTTTATTACACAAAAGGACAAAAGCACAACGATAATGTGCAAACTGCATCCAGGAAAGAAACAACTGCATTATACTTCTAACACAACTTCAGCTATTTGCAAGCCTCTGCACAGACAGCATGCTAATGCAAAGCTAGTCAAGAACCCAGAGTGATTTTAAAGCTAATTGTATCTGGATCCCATCCCAGGAGCCAGAGCCTGATTTTCAACAGGTAACAAAAACTGAGATGAGCAGTCAGGCTTGTAGCCTCCGTTTCTACAGCAGAATCACTGTGGCGATCACTTTGAAGTCTCCTGGGGATGGTTTTCATCTGCTTTTTTTGGGGACTTTGTGTTCATTCATAAAAGCTAAAACAAAAATCATAAATGCATGAGGGTCCTCATTAGCATAGGGATTTGTGTTGTTTTATGGGACTATAGCCTAAGGTTATGTTGTCAACTGGTATGACAAGGTGTTTCAGGTCATCAAGGTAATTCAACAAGTACAATAACAAATTACTTTCTCCAGGGTAGTTATTAAGTAACCTGTAATGTCATTGCCTTATATGAGACTTTTATTTCGAAATACTCAACATCAGAAAAAAGTGTAATGAACATGTACAGTATGCTAGCTGGATGTAAGAATACAGGTCTCAGTAACTAAAAATAGTTGACGTACAACAATGTGGACCCGGACTTATTGGATGAACCAGGTCATATGAGGTCATATCATAACTTACCTCATGACTTTTAAGAAAAATAGCGAGTGATATCTAATTCATTACTTTCCTTGAGTAAGAACCCCAACACTTCTGCCTTCCTCCCCTCACCCCCCAACTGTTTTGCCCCTCCTTGAGCTTGGTTCTACTGGAGGTTTCTTCCTGTTAAAAGGGAGTTTTTCCTTCCCACTGTTGCCAAGTGTTAGCACATAAAGGGTTATCTGAATATTGTGGATTTCTCTGTATTATTGTGGGGTCATTACCTTAGAATATAAAGTGCCTTGAGGCATTGTTATGATTTGGGGCTTTACAGTGCTATACAGAGAACTTATACAGGTGATGTCTAAAACTGTAAATTTGTGAATTTGATCTTTAGGAAAGACAATATGTGCACAGAAGGTTTTCAAAGAGCTAACAAAAATAAACTTGAAATTTGAGTGTTTTATCTAACAGCCTGTTACTTTTTTTTATTGTCCATCATCTCATCCGGCAGGAATGAGTCAGTGATTTCCCATTTCTTTGCTTTTATGTGATTCCCTGCAGAAAATCTATATTTTTGTTTTCAAATCATAAACTACAGCTGTGGTCTAGACAGCATGTTGGTATATTTAGCTGTGGGTTGTGTAATCGACCCTGAAATTGTAGTTTTTCAAGAATGAAAAGTATTTCAGCAGCTTCAAGCTCCATAGTTTACCACTGAATTAGCTGAAAGCAAAAATACGTTTTTCACTTTAGCATTGCTCTGCCATTGGACATTTTGTTGGCTTCAACCTGGCAAAGGCTTCTGTGTGAAGCTCAGAAACTGAAGTCCCTTCACTGTTAATGAAAGTTGCCCTGGTGGCTGAGTGTGATAGGATGTGGATTTTATTGGAGCATTGTGTTTGCAGGAGGTGACAGCACACCTGGGACCTAATTAAAATATACTTGGAGGGACACAATTCTTCTACTAATGCCTAGACCTAATTTAGAAAAATGACTTTCCAGTACCTGACAAACATAAGCACACAAGACAAGCTTCACTCTTTAAGCAGATATCTACTCAATCAAAAGTTTACATATACTGACATTATAGACTAAATAGGGTATTGCTGGCTTGCTGTACAATAATGTTCAGCATCAAAAATTAAGTGACAGAAACTGTCAGAGCTGAAGACTATTATATTTTGCTAATAATACATATTTACATAGTCTCAACTGAATGTGTCATAAGATGAGTGAATAAGAAGACAACAAAATTGGTTGTAGTAGTAGTAGGTTACTACTGACTTTGTGAATGTGAACTAACCACACCAAGAAAAACCTAATGACAACATCAGATGAGCCATTTATCAGCAAGAGCCGCCAGGGAACCCTGCTGAGTATTGACCATGATAGATTTATGAGACTGGCTAAAAAATGAAATTTCTTTATAGACTACTTCTTCTACCATTGCTTTTATTATGGCATGGTACTGGGTTTTTGCCAGAAAATGAATGCCTTTCTTCATTCCCATAAAGATTGGATTGGATGAACATCTGGTGCACTGGACTGACATTTTTATAGCACTTTTCTGTTTTTACTGATCACTCAAAGTGCTTTAGATTACAGGGTACGTGTTACAGAGCTTGATTGTATACACTTTAAATGCTTTATTGACTTTTCATCCATAGCCAATTTAGAATAAACTTAGTGTGCATGGTTTTGAACTGCAGGTAGAAGTTGGGCTGCCTGGAGGAAACCCAACCAAAAACATCCACACAGGCTGTTTGCAAACCAGGAACCTTTTTGGTGTAAGGCAACAGGTCTAACCTGCACCACCGTGCTGCCCAGTGATGGTAAAAAGTCCAGAAAATTTGAATTCTATCCCTGACTATTTATATTAAGTACATAGAAGTTAAATGTTAACATGGCACCACTCGATGACAGGATTTCAACCTTTTTTTTCTTTTTACTAATCTTGCAATCTAGTTGCTTAGAGCATATTCCTATACAATCCAATTAAATTATTGACCTGCTTTATTTGGGGCAGATTAAATATGGCTAGATTTTGTATAATCAGATGACTCGTATGCTGATTATGGCATTAGTCTGCTTTCTGCCACAAGATACGATTTTCTCTTGGGGCTAAAGGTCATGGGGGATTGTTAGAACTCGCTGCGCCACAGGCTGTGGTTGCATCACCACGAGTATTGAGTCAGGTGTACTCCCAAGGATCTCACTGCCAGCTGCCATCGAGGTAGGGATAATCTGCCTAAGCAGCTTTCACATGATTTCACCCACAGGGAAGAATTTAGGAGAGGATTGTAAACCTCTTCAGACCTGGCCTTGGATCTTCTTCCTGCTTTGACTTAAGAGGTGATCCAAGGCTGCACAGCAGACACTACAACAGAGTACTTAGTGTAAAAAATACTTGGCTCATTTGTAATTTATACACACAGGCTTCAGTGACTTATCTTCACTTATCTAAAGACATCCACATGAGCATCTTTTCCGTTAATGCTTTTTACCCCGACTTTATATAGGTCTGCTAAGACACATTACTCCATTAGCCATTACACTGACATCATTACAATGAGAAGTGATAAGGAACACAGATCAGATTTTACGGAGATGTCCTGAGAGGTGATATCTCTACAGAAGATAGAGAGCAGAGTCAGATTTGATCCCCGGAGAACTCCAAGTTTCCGGAAGTTTCTGTGACCTTTTCTTTTAGTGGCAGATAAACTGACGTTAATCTGCAAACAGCCAGGGGTCAAAGTCAATGCCCTGAAGTCTATACATGCTCTGCAAAAAGGATACATCTCTCAAAGTGCAGGGCTAACTTCATGCTTGAAGGAAAAACAAAACATTTCAGGGAGTCCTGTGTGTCCATGTACACAAGGCAATTATACAGGTCGACTGGTGGAAAGAAACCTGTCCTACCTGGACTCAGATTGACTGTAGTCATGCTCACACAGATTAGGGAAACTCATTTGCGCCATCAAATAATGAGAAAAAAGAAAAAGAAAAATAATGATTATCTGTACAGTGAAGGAGGCATGCTATTGCTAAGAGTTGAAAAATATGTGAAAATGATATGGCTCTGTAACTTGTTTTACAGCATCATGGACACGTTTTGTCAGTTATGCAATGAATGACAGTCAGGTTATGGTTGATTTTTTTCAGTCAGGGTTGTTGCTGTTCCTCTCCTTCAGTCCATCACAGATGCTGCACCATCAAATGCAAAGCAAACAAAGCATATGCATAACATTTCTTCAGAGACGCCCTTATAGCAAGGCTTTCTAACTGCAGGGTGTGAGGCAAAAGCCCCAGTGTATAATTCCAATTTAGTTTCACACTGCGGAAAAACCAACAGATCCATGGATTTATGCACATGGCATAGGAACAGTATCTTTATTGAAGCAGTGATGGCTGGGATGTGACAGTAAATAATGTTTTGTGATCTTCTACAAATTGTGCATGTCAGCCGTTTCAGGTTTACACGGAGGAAGAGTTTTCAATGTAGCCCCTTTCACTGCATAAATCCTGGGCTCCACCTGAGTCTAAGTTCTCAAGACCAGGAGGTTGCCAGGAGGACGCGGCCAATTTCTAGGCCTTAATGACTGAGGCCTAAGGAGCAAAATCTACTGGTTATACAGCAAAACTGTCACGGCCGGGTGGCCAGTGCATGGTGTGGACCCAAAAGCAAACACTCGAGGCAAGAAAAGGACTTAACGTAAAGCAAGCCATTTATTTGAGGCTATTAAAACATACAAAACAAAGAGCAGAAGGGAACTAAGACAGACCTAACAATAAATTAAACTCAAAAAACAAAAACTAAACACAGAACCCAGACATGAAAAAACTTGAAAAAGAAAACTCTGAGCATGAATACCTGGCATATGGCACAAGATGAGCAGACAACCTGACAAGGAACAAAGGGAAACTCACACAATATAAACACACGAGGATGATTAGGGAGAGAGGAAACACATGGGAACTCAGCTGAAGCGAATAGACAAAACAACACAGGGGAAGCAAAACCAAACACACTGAACACGGGACGGGAGACTGTTAAAATAAAACAGGAAACACACTAAGACACAGACAAAGACACACGGCTTGACATGGGGGCTGGAAGAAAGAAACAGACACGGGGATGAGGCGGACTAAGGAGGCAGATAAAACACAAGGAGAGGAACGTGGGAACAGTTAAAAGGAGACGAGACAAGGAGGGAGAAAGAGGGAGCAAGAGACACGGAGGGAGACCAAACACAGACATGACTGGGGAAACAGAATGAAACACAAGGAGGGGAACATGGGAAACACAAGGACATGACTAGGATACACAGAGGGTGAGGGAGACGTAAACACAGATGACACGACAGACTCACGCGGTGTGTAACACAGGGGTGAGACAAAGACACAAGAGGAACCTCACAGCTAATAAACCATAAACTTCATCTTTATATTTATCACAAAATAGAAAAATTAAAAGTATTCATAAACCATTTATCATTAATTCTGTCATGTTCAGTTTTGGGTTTGAATGTAATTATATATAATATAATACAAGAGGACAACTGATTAGCGGAACATCCCATATACTTCATAATAAAAATGTAAAAATGCAAGGTCATGGCACTACATAATATGACCAATTCCCCTAAAAGTACAGCATATTTACAGTGTTATTTGTAATTTTGTTTGTTTTTATACTAAAATAATCAGAGATTACCCACTATTTAAAACTACTTACAGTATAATTTGTGACTCCTTTCTTGTAAAATACCTGACGTTACTTAAATAGTTTCTTCTTTCCTGTAATTATTAGCCCTTTATTTTAGTGTATTTAATTTAAGTATTTGTAGGTAAATATAATTACAATGTAATTTACATGGTAAGATAAAATATGTGAAAATTCCATTTAGTTTTAGATGGATTACACCGTCAGTTGGAGGCCAGTAAAAAAGATGTAATCAATAACGTTAATTCTAGCTGTATTCAGTGGACGTGTCGATTAAATAGATTGTGTGATATCATGAATACTCAACTCACTGTGAAATCAAATCAAGCCAATTTAATGTTATTAGTTTCACTTCTGCTCCTCTATATTGTCAGTCAAAATAAGCTAAGCTTGCTTTATGCTGTTGAGGGTAAGTGACAGTGCTGTGCAGGAATCTGTGCAGGTGTGAACAAAACAATCAAATCAAAACACAATTATTGTTGATTTTAGCTTGTGTGCCAGCTGACTGAGCATATTTCGCCAATGTGAGACCACAGTATGATCTATTGATACTCAGTCTTCAGATACAGTAAATTACTTGAGTAAGGGCTTGCCTTTACTGCTCATGGAGCAGTTCACACCTTAAGAAGATTATTGTTTATGTTCCCTCTGGCAGTATAATGTATGTCTACAGCAGGAAGTCTGCTAGCTAAGTCCATAAGCTTGGAGACGGGAACACTAATGTCCTGCGGTTCAGCTCCCAACATGTGAATCTGGCTCCCCGGGTTGGTGAGAGATAAAGTTAAAAACAAAGCACTTACACAATATTAAAGTTTAATGTTAGAAATCTTAGTGAGAAGCTTTAAAGATATTTTTCAGGGAACATGTTAGACCCAGAACCTTAATGTCAATAATGGGTGTTAATGGATAGGGTTTCTTTACTACTACCTTTTGTGGGATTACTTGTTGACCTGAGCTTTGTTTTTTTATTGCCCTCAGGTTTGTACTATTATGCACCCTTGAGAAAAACAAACAACAAGCAGAATTCCTCCATATTTTCTTCAATTAAGCTGCAAATTGCTAAATGTCAGGGGTAGTAGTTTGTTCTATCTTCATCTGCTTATGTAAAACTCCACGTTTGGGGTCCTTAACGCTGAGCTGCTCACTGACGAGCTGAATGTGGTATGTTAGACTGTGGCTTCCACACGATTATTTGCAAAGTATCTATTTATTTGAGTTTCTATTTTTATTTATTTATAACGACGGTGGACTGTCAAACTGAATTGCCCACTGTGGAATAAATAAGGTTTTCTGATCCTGAACACAGATAAACACAAGACACGCAAATTCTGCACTCAGGTTTTCTGTAGTGCACAAATTATACAACCTTAATTCACTTAGAACATAATGGGTTACATGCTGTAAATGAGTATGAGCTAATAAAATTAATAAAATTCATTGATGTTGTCTACACTGATTCAGCTCTCTTTGGATGATGTTCCTCCATGTCTCTTTTTCCAGCAGCTGTCTGTTCATCTCTTTGTGTGATGCTGTTCTGCTTTCTTGACCTTGAACAGCTGGCAAAACAGCTGGCACAGGTACCAGGCCACCCAGGTCTTGTGACACAGCTAAGAGTTATCTGAATTAGAAAGAGAGAGGAAGGAGGAGGATGCACATACGTATATGTTTGAAATTTCTACCAGATAGCATAAAGTCACACCCTGTATGGGTGAGGTGGATTCATCTTTGAGCAGCTGTTCCTCCATTACATGATAATGCAATCAAAGGACAATTTCCTGGGCTTGGCTCATTGACCTGAAAGAAACCTAGACAGTACGGAAGGTCAAGGTGTGGCTCTTATAGGCAGAGTTATGACGCAGGATAATGACAGTGTTACCTGAAGAGGATGTACAGAAGGGAGAGTGGAATAATCCCGTGTTAGTGTTTCCTGTGTTTGTGTCTGTCACTTAAGTCAAGGAGGACTGTGGGGGCGGTGGGGGTGAAGAAAATGTCTGCCAAGAATGAGGACAAGAAGATAAGGAGATTGGGGCAGACCAGGAAGAACAAGCCCGACTACTCTTAAGGTACTTGATAGAGATGATGATGCACTTCAGACAGGCTGACGAATGAGTCTGCCCAGCTCGTGGTTCCATCTGTGGTGTTAAGTAAGAGCTCG
>VVHJ01032132.1:33577-45867 GCA_015107715.1 Tylochromis polylepis
AAAAAAAAAAAAAAACTCCTTAACTGTGCAACGGTCCGCAAATTAATCGCGGCCACCGTGGGAGATTTAAGCGAAAAGGTGCGCAAATCAAATGGCATTACATTTGTTATGTAATATAATCCTTAATGAAAATGACTGGTAGATGTGCTAGATGTGTACTCTCAGCCCTCCCCACCCCCTGACTGGACTCTCGAGTGGAATACCTCGGTTTTTCTGCTTTTCTGTCAGCGCAGGAGCCTTACAAAAACCACCAGCCACACCTTAACTCTCAATCAATTTTGTGACACTTCCAGAGGTTTCGACGTGACGCGAAAGACCTCAACTTTAACCCGATAAAACAGTCGCTTTTTTGCACTCCTGTGTTAACGTTTCTAACAAAAAATAAAACACACACACACACACACACACACACACACACACAAAACGATCCAATCTGTGTATCCGGTTGTCCGGTCCCACCCCATGCTTCTCGCTGCTCCTCGAGGTTCCTCCCCGGTCTCTCTCTCCGGTCCAACTCCGCTCTTCAAACCGGCTTCTCACTCCGATCAGCTGGCAGGGCCGTGACGTCAGCACCCGCCAGCGGCCAATCAGACAAGAACCGGAAAACTCACCTCTGATGGCCACTGTGTACGCACGATGACGGTCAGGCTGTTCGACCAATAGCAACACAAATCTCTGTGAGAACTAAGGCGAGCACTAGAGACAACGGCCAATGGCATTACAGCCGCCCATGGGAGGCGTTTTATCCTCGGACCTATTAGGTGTTGGTAAGTATTATGTGTGAACTGCTAGGAACTTTTTTTTTTACGCCACTAAGCCAAAGATGAAATTGAAATTATAGACAAGCGGAGAAACAAAATGTTCTCACTTACTTCTTACTGTAGCTGATGACAGGTTACCAATCCGCACTTCATAAAGTCAAGTGGTAATTACTGTTATTTTCAGCATGTGTGTCACACCAAGTGTCAGAAGCACTGTTGTTTATACAAGTCAGATATCCTTCCGTCATATAGCATTAATCGTATGTATACATGTGCATACCCCTCAGGCTGTCATGTGTCCGATTCAAGGTTAATAGGGTCATGCAGCAGGTCTGTTGCATGAAGACACTTATTACTATAGCATGATAAGCTGATTTTAGTGGAGAATGACAAATTCATTCATTCACCGTGTAGTTACACTGGTTTCTGCAACTGAAAGCGTTGTACTTGCATATGTATTTAAAATGCCTTTAGATTTGGGGTTTTATTGTGCAATGTGTTATTTTATGTGTTCCCATAAGGCACCAGAATTACCACTTGAGTTTATTGGCTTGAACTCCTGGCAGTTATTGCGGTGTTGATATAATGTCCCTTAAATAAATGAGGCTGTGAAATAGTACTCCCCACCCTTCCCCCTACCCCCCACTGCCCAACCCCTTTCCTTATGTTTCATATCCAGGCAGTCCTATAAGAAGTCTCCATACAAAAAATGTGCAAAACTGACATTGAAACAAACAAAACCTCCAAAGAAAATGCTGTCCAGTGTTCTCTTTTTTTTAAGCAAACACAGCATTCCTGTGGTTTTGAATTGAGCAGGAATCGGGCTCTACTGCCAAATAAGCGATTGCACTTCTCGTGGACAAAAAAACCTCAATTGGAGGCTTGCTTGTTGAAGTCACAATTCCACATTTGGAAAAGAGAATGGAATGTGCAACATTTTCCCTTCAAATGGGATTTAAAAAAAGAAAGAAAAAAGAAACATTTGTGAGCCAGCTGTGGAAGCAACTCTCTCTCTCTCTTGAGGGCTGAAGGTGAAATTAAAATGTAGATGATGTAATTTACATAAGTTTTTTGAGAGCCTTAGCTACTGTCCGGGTACAGTATGAAAGGCTGATTCATTCCTTAAATACAAAAGAGGGTATAGAGAGTCTTTGATACGAACAAGCTGTGGACATGCATAATTGAAGATACCTGAAGTCTTTCAAGCCACTGCAGTGCACGCATGAGAAGAATCAAATCTTAAGTGAATTCGCTCTTGACTTTTTAATGCACTGGGCTTGTGTGCTCATGCTGCACTGGCATCTTGTCCTATGTTATCATGAATTTTAGGAGTGAGCCTTTACCTGGTTTTACCTGTCACTGAATAAACAGCGGAATGCTCATGTTTACAGTCATGTCAGAAATCCTCTTTGTGCTGAGGCTCAGAGCAGTGAGTTTATGCAGATCAAAGGCGACAACCTGCCGACCCTCTTGCTGTAACACTGGAGCAGCACAGTGCTGCTTCAGTGACACAGCTTTTACCCCTTGACTGAATTTATGTTGGTGCATTCACAAAGCTGGACAGAAATGCTCCACAGCCACACATCATTCAGGAAACCAATCCTTCCTGCCCTCAGTCTTTTTGCATGCTCTCAGTCCACACTGTGAAGTGGCTCTTACCTCTGGGAGCAAACACTGACAGTTTTTCTTTTTGCCTTTTCTTCATATTTTGCCAGTTTATTTAAACCCATCATGACAGGTTGTGCCTTCAATTCCACATTCAGTCTCACAAACACATCTTGGCTGCTAAGCCATGAAACTGGTGTGAAAGCGTTACCTGTAAGTAAACACAGAACCGCACATAAAGCCACACCACAGGTAACAATCATGACTGTTTTTCTGAGCTGAGCTGATCACGTTCTATGTGGATAAATATATTTTGCTCAGTCTCTTAACACTTGAAATGGATGGAATACTTTGAAAACTTTGATTTTCTTGAGTATTGCACTTGTTTTTGTCTTTACACACAGTGATGCCAAATAACTGAAGATGCTTTTCTTGCATGGTACAAAAAAAAAAACTGGAATACCTTAGTCCACAAAGCGATTACATTTGTAGAATTTTATACTAAGAGACCTTTGGTGCTTTTATGTGATTAGTAGAAGAAGAAGAATATGAACACTTACATCATTATTTCATTTTTATGTCATATCCTTCCTTCATCCTGGCATTCTTTAATAACTTGTTGCATGTAACCTAAATCAAATGAATGTCATCTATGTACTTTATAACTTATATTTGTTTTGTTTATTTATTATACATATTTGCATATATTTTTCTTGCTTATTTATTCAGTGTTCTGTATTTTTTATGACCTCAACATACTGTACCTTTGTTGAACAGAGACTCACTCTGCTCTGAGCAAGGTATTTTCTTTCTGGTGACTGTTATATAGATTAAATGACAAACAAAATGTATTTATCTATCAAGCTCTAGCATATGGCCTGTTACTTTACAAATCTAGCCTGACTGAAACAGCATTGTTTGTGACAATGAAAAAAAAGGACCTGCATCATCTGACTAACCTCTGACGTCTTTAAGTAAAAAAGAAAAAAATAATAATGCCGCTACTTCCTGTTTCTCAGAACCACACAGCACAGACGTGAGAACAATACTGTGATTTGGCCTTTCTCATATGAATAATCTACATCCTCCTGCCTACTGTCTCCGACTGCTCTTCTCTTTTCTTTAGTTGTAGTCTTGCAAGGGAAGTACATAAACACCTGTGTTAAACAGATTTCAAGAAGAAATTGGCACCTCTGCCAGACAAGGAGGCAATCTGGGGACTCTTCAAGCCAAGTAATTGCTTTTCAAAGCAGAACACTGCATATAGTCACTCACATCAACAGGTGGAGGGGAGGGACTTTTCTGCTTTGGGCGAGCAAGACTGTCTTGCAGATGAAATTGAGAGCCTGAATCCATGAGTCAGAGGGTTTAAAGAGAGAGGGACTGCAGGGAAAAAAAGCAATCTCTCTCATTCAGAATCAAAGCATTATTGTCCACAAAACTGTGCATCAGTTATATAGCAGAGTGATTCAGGTAACTATAGCATGATGATGTTATTATTTCACTGATTTATGTTTGAGTTTGTATTGTTGCTCAGTTGTTACATAATAGTGTGAGTGATGTTAAAATTCTTTAAGGCAGTAGTAATGCCTTTAAAGTCACGATGATGATTCCATTAGCAGGAACAGTGCTGACCATGTTTGCCATCTGTGCTAATCACGGAAGTCTGCTACCATTTACTCATGCAACTAAATGTACTGCAAATGGCATCACCTTAGCTGGGTTTTGGGTTTATACAAATAAATATGTGACTTGGTGATGGTGCTAAAATATGTTAGAATTTATCTGGCCAGCATGAATATCCTCCACAGATTTAATGGCAACACATCTAACAGTTCTCAAGACATGCTGCAAACCAAAAATACCACTATTAGAGTGGCTCTAGATGAAAATACAGGAGATTGCTGTAATCAGTAGGTATCGCTCTGTGGAGAACATGGAGTTAAATGGTAAATGGTACCTTCGTGTTCTTCACCTGTCTCGTCAGCCATTCATTTGATCCACTTAAAACTTGGAGCGTGTATAGCTGAGCCCTAAGTGCTGAATTTGAGGTTACTGCTTTACAATATTGCCAAACAGCAGCACTTCTTCATGTATATGGTACAGACATTAGCATGTGAAAGGTACTGTCGCGAACAAACCAATTACTGTATAACTGTTAATGCATTTGGCTTTGTTGATTATCTTCTCATATCGTTATACTGTTGTACAGAGTAGATTCAAAGGGTGGTTTGCATGTTCTGCACATTAAATCCCATAGAAATTACTGCACTGACCTGCTGTACAATTCTCTTTTCAAGGTCCCATTGACAGATCATTTGCTTCCCACTGTCTTAGAGCCAGCAAGGTGTCATGAAAATGTGACACACTGTTATATTTAAATCAGATGGTTACAAATGTAAAATAATTTATCCCACGTCCATATCAACAATATAGTTTATTCGTTGAATCAAAGTGTCAGCAGAGCTGGAGCACCAGGTATCACTTTTACAGGTGTTGCATCCCTTTTTTAGTTTTATATTATATATGACTCAATAAAACTATTTCAGTGGTCATTGACCTCACTGTTGGTTAGTTAAATGTCAAAGGTGTCACGTATTTATCTGTCTTTACGCCACGATGTTGACTCCTCCCCAGTCCCTGATTTTTTTTCTCCCAGTGCTTCACCACCTAATCTCTCTTCATCTTTACCAAACAGCTTCTCTCTTCCCAAGCTTCCCAAAGCTAAATTCCTATGGAGTTCTGGGATCTGTTCCTCTCAAACAGATGTCAGTTATGCATCAGTCACAGGGGAGCGAGGGGAGTACCTCTGCCGCTTTAAGAAAGGCTTCTGGCGAAAAGAAACTGATTAGTAGTGCTGGCAGCCAACCACGTGGAGTGCCGTGTGGAGACTGAAGCCAATGAGAAGCCCTGCTGGGTGGAGGTTACAAAAGCAGTCTGAACCCAATGACTCAGCAAAGTTGGGTGCGTGTGAGATGACACTTTGCAGTGCTTTAAAGGGCCAGCATGCAGACTTCAGGCCCTCCAAAGGAAGGTGAAAAATGCACTTAAATTCTGTCCAAATGTTCACTCCCTCTGGTACAGATCCTAAAAGTATGTGGCCTGTGCTGTTCTGCAAGGTTGTTAGTAAAGAAAAACATTGCACTGGAGGCATACACCCACCTTTCTGAAAAAGCACCGGACACCAGAATCCACAACTAGTAAAACTAAATTGTGGAATATGCCTACTGTATATTTCCGTGTGATTTATATATTACCAATTATTCCTTGATTTAAAAAAAAAGGCAGTGCCTATAACACGGTAATCAGTTATAAAAGTAAAAAGTCTTTTAAATTGTTAGAAACATCTATATTGTACTTCTTTTAAAGCGGGGAATACAGAAGGAGACTTTAGCTCATAAACTTGTTGTTCACCTAACTTCACTGTGATACACTTGCAGTAATAATTCCTATGAATGGACCACATATCATGAAATTTGTTAATTTTGTTTTGACCTAGTTTGTATTTTAAGTCACTCTCTGGAGAATCACTCTCTAAAGGTGGTTTTCATTTCCCACAGTAAGAATCTAATTCATCCTCTGCTTCCCTATAATCTGTTTCTTCAAATATGACCAGCCAAGTCATCCTCACACTGGCATAAAGATTCACAGCTGATAATGAGTTGGCTCTTTCAACTCTGTTATAGATTGAATGACCCACATTATGATTCAGTCAGGCACTGTTCCTTCTTCCTCTCTGCTCTGTAACAGGGAGAAGTATTGTGCAGTCGTCAGATCAGTGAGCAGTAGTGGAAACTTCCATTAGGCCAGAAGAGAAGAATACTCCTGAGTACTGTTCTGGTCAGGCCTGTATTTGTCGGCGTGGCAGGGCACACCTCAGTGACAAGACTCGGGGTCACATATATATATTTGTGTGTGTATGTGTATGAACTGTGGAACAGTTTCTAACAGTAATTCAGTAAGTGTAGTCTCTTCCAGTATCCCAGCTATAACTGCAAAAGGACAATGGGCCTCTTAAAGGCATAGTTCACAACTTCATGTTATATAGTTTTATTCTGGCAATACGAGACATTATACTCTGCTGATAGTGATCACAATTAAGATCAGGAAGCATTTTTGAAGTTCAAAGCACAAAACTCAAATGGGACGCAAATGGAATACTCCAGGGTGACAAGCCTTTGACTAACAGGGAATTTATATTTATACTTCTGTGTTAAATCTACACTCTAGAGTGTAACTGCAAACCCCTCTGAGACCCAATCTGGTCTTTAAGTCTGACATCATTAGACATTTCCGGGTCCAAACTCCGCTTCAGGTCCCAAAGTCAAACACATACTGCGGCATCACTGAGAGTTAAAAACTGTCTAAATTCTTTCATCTTTAATAAAATGATCAGTGTGGCTGCTCTACCAGGTGTAACAATGAATATTAACATCCAGACATCCATGAGAAACAGGATTTATGAAGTTTAACGGAGTTAGAAGTTAGCAGGGAGTTAGCTCACTAGTTTCCATCTAAAGATGATATACCATGTTCTAACTAAGGGATTTCTAAAAAATTAAAACGTACAGCTCTGCTATCACTTTCGACATAAATGAAGACAGAAAACTAAACAGCAGTCACGTTTGTAGGATTACTGAAGTTGAGCTAGCTGGTATGTAATGATGTGCTACGTGGTGGCTAGCTACAGAGCTATGGTTAGCATAATATAAACACATTAGCACAATGAAGCTGGAGGATGAATGCTAACTTTTAACATAACCTGCCGTCCACCTCCCTGGAAATGTGTTATATGTGGTGTCAACATAACCCACAACTAGTGTGATTGGCCAGTTTAGTACTCTCAGTTATGTTTTTCTGGCCTTTTTCTGCTGCAGTTTTATGAATTTCACAGTGAGAGAAAAATAATTGTAGTCTCAATTTAAGGACTCACAGATATCAGCAAATTCCTGTAGGGAGATTGCTAAAACTGGAATGGACATGAGGCAATGTGCAAAGAAGTAGAAAAACCTTAGGGACAAATATGTTGGTAATGGCACTGGCCAGTTAGGTTTTGCTGTGGGCTCTACAAAACTTCACTGCATAAGTCTAAATCAGCTGTCACTCCACCACCACTCACATTAAATCCGTCTAACGAAACTTTAGAAGACGACCCTTCCATCGCAGCAGGTGCATCACGGCACGGCTGCCAAAAGACAACTGGTGCATACATCTCCAGCAGGATCTGACAGAATGGCTGTTTTTGAGACCCTTGGATGCGAATCTTAGACAGAATATAGAGTTGGAGCATCTACTGTGACATCACTCATTGGTTTCTGAAATTACGTTTTGAAGCCTTGAGGTGAATATTTCAAAAAAAAAAAAACCTTTCCGAAGAGTGTGATTGTGTGCTGTCTCATACCCAGATAAGCCTCCGTTTAGAAGCAAAGTATAACCAAGATTTTAAACACAGACTAAATGTCTTACTCAGTATGATGCACATCTTTGTGAAATTAGTCCAGCACAAGACGATGAGTCATTGAAGCTCACTTCTGTCTTCTGACTCAATACTGAGGTTAGTTTTTGAGGACTGAGGATATCCTTTCTGCCAGTAAGCTCTGCTGCATCTGTTAGCTGCCGTGTTTGCTACTGTTAGCCTTTGTTAGCTGCTACTATCCAGCGTTAATGAAACTTTCTAACACTGTAGGACTCGGACACTTAGCGAATAAGCTCTCATACGATGTGAGAATGTAATCAAACTGTTTATCAGAGGGAAAGCTAACGTTACCTGGCATAATGTTAGCTTATAACCAGCTGCTGTTGTTTAGCTGGCTCGTTGTCAGCTGTCCAGAGAGGAGAGGGTCACATATCTAATCTGTTGGCAGCCTGTTTATGCACATTTTCATATATTAGAGACATGACTTCTGCTCAGAAGATGAGGCTTGAGATGAGGAGGAAAATCAGATGCCTTTTCGGTTCTTTGGTGAAGAGGACCCCTCTTCATACATATGACACTTCATATCTTGACTCATATCTTGTAGACACAAATTAAAATTTGCCTCCATTGCACACAAACACCTACGAGTTCGCTTGGCAATGTATGTGGGCAGTCTTTAGTCACATACATAAAATACGATTAGGCAGAACGGTGATGTCTATCTCAGTGACTGTGTGAGGGACCATGTGTTGGAAGAAGTAATCATATCAATCATCGTATAAGTACAACGTAATTCCCACTCAAGGCAAGTCATAGCTTTTTGTTTCTCACAAAATACTGGGTTGTTGGGGTCAGTGCATTTACAATGGGCAGGCTAAAGTAATGGTGAAGGGGTAATACATGTTAAACCTATATTCACACAATATGTATTCTTTACTCATCCT
Organism: Tylochromis polylepis; assembly: GCA_015107715.1. Taxonomy (NCBI): domain Eukaryota; kingdom Metazoa; phylum Chordata; class Actinopteri; order Cichliformes; family Cichlidae; genus Tylochromis; species Tylochromis polylepis. Next base: position 42,304 of record VVHJ01032132.1, read on the forward strand.
ACCAGGTGAACATAAGTCTCTGCATTAAAATCATGAGAACTGTAGATAAAGCGATTCCTCTCCCAGTTGATTAGACATTGGACCAAAGTGTCGTGTTCCTTGAGCACCCCTATCTTTAGTTGTTGTACTCTCTGCTGTCAGTATACTGTGAACACTGCCCTCTCCACCTCTCCACATTAAACTTGTTTGTTCCAGGAAATGTTCTCACTTGAACCCTGAACCCTTTTCGGAATCACCTACTTTATTCGGAGCTCAAGCCAGAAACAGGAATCAGCTGTTTCCTTATTGATTCATGTGATCCACATCCTGCAGTTTCATAAGCTGGTTGAGGGTGTGATGTCAGCCACATTCATGCATGTAACTGTAACCAGGAAACTACACAGAGGATTTTTTAAATACTCAGTAACAGTTGACAATAACCTCTCAGCAGCAATTATAACACTTTTTTTTTAAAGCGTAAAAGGTTACGTTGGCCCATGTGTCACTTGTTACGTCACTCTCCTACTCATTAGCCACTATTCCCCACGGCATGCAGGGAACTCTGATCCTTTTGCATGTGAGGACAAAAAAGCCATGGCAATGTGCAGTCGTGCCTGGATTCTTGGAGAACAGCATTTCCACAAGGTTTATCTTGATTGCCACATCCAGGGCCAAGGCCTACTTACTGATATGATTAGCCTTGCTGGTTTAAAAGGAACACATTATCCTCAGACAGTCTGATCCAACTTCTGTTCTTTCCAAATGGCCTTATTTATCTGATGCTTGGCACGAATAACCATGATAGTAAGTAAAATGTGCTCCTCGCTTTCTAAAAAAAAGAAAAAAAAGAAGACCAAATGTGAACTGTTGAAGCTAATAGATGGAGACAGGTTGGCAGAACCGTGGCTGCTGAAAGTGATGACATCACTCCGAAAGGGGGACTTTGAGTGAAGACATGTTAGCGACGAGTGGTAGCTATTGGAGCTGACAGACCGCTCTCAGGCACTTTTTATTTCTCAGTATCACGGTGACAAGACCTGTGTTTTCACATGAGCAGGTTAAATATCAGCCAAATCTCTTGTTTCATACTAGCTCTAAATCTGATATTCACTAGATCAGTTTGTGCCAGCAATACTCTGACACCATGTCACAGCATTGCAGCGGAGAGACCAAAGAGCTGCCTCAGCCCCGACTGGCACTCTGCTTTCCGACATGCACTCTCGCAGATCAATAACCTCTTACATAACATTCTGGTTTGGACTGGAGGCGAGATTCCAGCTGACTGGAACATGTGAAAGGGCTTTGACTGTGTTGACCCACATTTTCCCTTCCTCCACAGATCCTTCCCTCCCTTGTGCTGTCCGTCTCCTCTTCCCTCCATTAGCCCAAACCCCTCTCTACCCCTTCACACCCTTCAGGAAAGCAGTCATGTAGGCAGTCAGATCCAGAACTGGGTGGGTCAGGCCTTTCCGTGATGTGCCCAGACATGCAGCTAGACACAAGAAAGACACGTGTGGGGAAAAGCTTGTGGCTTAGCAGTAGTTTTTACTTGGATAAATGACATAAGGGTACAAGAGCATTCATTGACAATGTTGTAACTTTGTATGGTATTCCACAACTATACTTTTGGCTAAAATTTGCTCTTTTTTTTCTTCTAAATGCAGTAATGTTTTTACTGCAAAGCCATTAGCAATGATTATAAATAAAAACATGAAAGTTACATTACAACTACTGATTGCCGTAGCACATGCAACAACTTTGGTCTAAGAATTGTCATAACGCCAAAACATATTTGCGGCATTAGCACAGGTTTAATGAAGAGCTCATATTAGTTTGCTTCTCGTCCGCTCAATAGTTTCACGCTGTGGATATCGGTTAGCTAGCAGTGTGGTGGGAGGTGTGAGAAGGATTTTCATGCAGTGTTAGTTAAAGGAATAGAAAAACAAAATGGAACACCTCCTGTTATCCCAATGTTGACTCTGTTCATATACTTTCCAGAACAGTTACCCCAACTGCTATGTTTTTAGTCACAGTTTAACTTGGCATATTCTCTTAGATACATTTCATAAAAAAAGTGCGGTCTATTATAGATTAGTAATGCATTAATGTGTCATTAATATGAGGAGTGAAAACATGAATAATCTCAGTAATCCATCATTTAAAGTGCCACTCTTCTTGGCTGCTGGTTGTGCAGTTTTGTAAGGCTGTGTTTAGGGTGTTAGTGATGGGGTGACTAAAAAGTGTTTCCATAGACAACATAATCTTGTTGTGCCTACAGGAAAGAAAAGAGATCATAGTGTATGTGTGTGTTTGGGCAATAGACACACACACTAGCTCACAAATAGCAGATATAGTAGGTTGCACACTGCACTGCCTGTGCAAATTTGTATGATTCCTTAACGGCGAGGAGCATTACAGTATGAGGCTGAGTTTGAATGAGGTGAACCCCACACTGGATTCCTGCCACATTCACCTGTCTGGCTTCGTATTACTGTAAGCTGATTAAGGCACCACAGGTGTTCTATTTAAGTGTTTGTTTCACTGAAATGTCCTCCAGACACGCACATCTGAGTCTTGTGAATATTTCTGACAGTCCCAGCAGTTGAGTGACAAGTGGTGTCTGACGTGGATCTGAGCAGAAAGCGTAACTAAACAAGATAGTTGAGTCTTTTCACTGCCTAATTATGACTCATCCTGATGGAAAAAAATATGGCTTGAAATGTTCCCTGTAATAAAAAAAAGTTAAACAAAATCCCTTAAATATAGAGAAATGAAAGTTATCGTATTCTCAACAAACTGAGCATTTTTCTTCTGTTTTGCATTTCAGCTTTCTGCTTTGGTGCATGTGTGGATAATTAGAAGATCATGAATCGCACTAGGCCTGTTTTTAGTTCTTTAGGAAGTAACAGTGACTCATCAAAAGTTTGCTTCCTGCTTCTATGAATAGCCAGTTATTCACTAGCTTATACATGAGGTACTAAATAGACTGGAGAGCCCTCTCTTCTGTGCTTTCTGTAAACTGAAATGTTGGTTTGTGGTTAGTTTTCTCTCTCATTAGACTAATGATTCTCAATTTTTTTTCTGGAATTCCCAGTTTCACACTCCCAAATTTTTTTCAGCTGAATTTTAGAGAACTAAAGGTCAACACAGTAGCGTCAGCAAACTCTGTTTATTTTCCATGCAAACATCATTCATTTAACAGAGCTTCACTCAGTATTTTAACCCTGGTTATCCATGTCCCTACTGCAGGGGCTCTGTGCCACAGCGGTAGGCCCACTCCACACTTTGAGAACCACTGTCTTAATCTACAGTAAGTAGACTACACTTCTAATATTCTAATACTTATATGTCACTGATATCTTTGTCCATTTAATTTCTGCTCAAACATATTCATGAACCAGTTCATTTTAAATGTTATATCCTTCCCAAAAGTAGTAACTTAATATCAAGAGTTAAGGCTTTAATATTTCTGTTTTGTTCTTGTAACAATAAAAAAAGACCAGAATGTGTTTAAATCATATTAATGAAATTATATATATATATATATATATATATATATATATATATATATATATATATATATAT
>VVHJ01032133.1:13900-26464 GCA_015107715.1 Tylochromis polylepis
CCTTGTGCAAAAAAAAAAAAAAAGGAGGGAGACGTTTTCAGATACTCTTTCCTTCTCACACTTGGGTCTTTTTTTTGTTACCTTTTCCTTCCTCTCTTCACCTCATCTTAGTGTTCTGACACAGTGCTATATATATATATATATATATATATATATGTAGGAAGACAAAACGCAGAACCGGTTATTTTGGAATGACTACTTGGGGAATTGTGTCTCGGCTTAATGCGGCACAAAGCTTTGCTCTGCACCTCTGTTTCGCAGTAGTTAAAGCCACAAGATGCAACCAATTGTTTATTTGGAGACTGAGTTGACTTCACTTTTTAACACCTGTCATGTGGTCTCAACTTGCATTTTGCAGCTTTAAATATTTTTATCCAGCTTCACAAGGTGTCGATCAGGCATTGTTGCTTCTCCATATGTCATAAAATAATTATTGGGTACTTTTCATTAAGCAGACTTTTTTTTTTTCCCTCATCTCTCGTCCTGTGGCCTGCAGATGGTTCCCCCTCCTTCAAGACCTTCCAGCCTTAAAAGCAGCTGGAGGAGCTTAGTGTGAGGAAATGGAGCGTTTGCGTCCACACTTTTTCATGCCAGGAAAAAAACATTGGCATCATGAAGAGTACCCTCAGTCTCACCAAAGACCCAGAGAAATGGCAAAATTGAGCTTAAAATGCCTGAAAAGATGTGCACAGGGCTCAGGGTGCTCATTGTGCTCAACCTTCATTTAAGCAAGAGAAGTTTGAAGTGAAACATAGCTCCCCTCCTCTTTGGATTATGGTGTATACTGATGGTCATATTCTGTCCAGTCCGGTGACCAAAAAGCCGATGGTCCCATTTGCTTCTTGGTTAGTCTTTGTAAAGTTTGCGGTGTTGCACAGGAGTCCAAATCCCCTTCCAACTGTAACTGTTCACATTGATGGAAATCTGAGGATGGTTTAGAGCAGTGTGTAGTACAAATAAGTCTTTCTTTTATATCTGTCGGAGAACACTTTACCTTTTAATGATTAAGTTGTTCTGGGAATCATAGGGCCAATGACACCAGAGATTTCATTTGTGCTACTTTGTCTTTATCTGGTGAGTCACCATAGTGTTATTTGAATTCTATTCTGCAGTGCTGAATCATAGATTTCATGCGTTGAATCATGTACATAGAGCTCATAGTTTATAATGCTTGAAAGAAGTCCTAGATATAAAAGCAGGGTTTTTTTTTTGTTCCATCACTGTGTTCTTCTGTGGAGGTGGACAGGACTTTTATAGGGTTTCGGTTCTTGTTGCTGGGAATGGTTGGAGGTGTTTGTGGGTTATGTTGATATACATGTGAAGCTTGGTGATAACTGCTCTGGAGCGTAACTGACATCCTTCACTATGACCCAGTGGCGCATGTGACCTCTCATAGAAGTAGGTGTGCATTGTCAGCAGTGCCGATGACCTGTAGAAGTGTATCCAGCTGATGCTGAGGGACAGGGCTTCAGTCTATTCTCCAAACATGAATAATTTCTAACAGGCAGCAGGCTGGACAAACTGCTCGTCTGTTGGTTGCAGTAGTGTAGCTTACACAAGTGTCTGCGTGCATGTGTGCGTGCGTGTGACTTTCTTCATTTATTCATCTTCGGGGTTTTATAATTAAAAAAAGTGACCTTTTTAAATGTATTATCTGTATCTGTACCTCTGTTTGCTTGAGTCACATTATTACCTGCTTGTTTGTTTGTTTTTTTGTTTCAATAAATAAACTAAATAAGCTTGTTTATGTTTTGTTTTTTGTCCTTAAGCTTTTAGCTTTATTGACAGACACGGTGAACAAAGGACAGGAAAGTGGAGAGAGAGTCGGGCCGGCCGCTCTCAGCCGTATGGCATGTGGTCGCCCGCTCAGTGCACTGAGCTAAACCAGTGCCCAATTAGTGTTAATTTTTAAGTGAATATCACACATTCATTTAAAAATGATCGAGGGTTTAACAAATTGCAATGATATCACAGTATCTATAGAACATTTTGGGCAAGGTATTCTTATTCAAATGCATCCAGTACTGTTGTGTGCTGACAGTCTGCGACTGCGAACAGGATGGACAGTTAGACATCATTCACAATATTATGCATGTTCTTTTGATCTTGTGACACTCTTGGAAAATGTTGGTTGTATTAAGACTTAAAAGTATCCAGATGGTACTCCATTTATAACACTGTTAAATGTGTTTTGAGTTCACTCATCTCCAATTTGCCTACATTTTTATGTTCCAAAGTTTGGACATGTATGACTGCTAATAACTGTTTTGGGGTGGGGGTTTTTTGTGTTGGGTTTTTTGTTTGTTTTTGTTTTTTTTACTCCAACCCTGCTTGTTTCGCACACTGAAATGACCATGCGCCATTGTTTGAGCAAGAATATCACAAAGACTTAAAAGCCTGAAAATTTCACTGGTCTTTGTTATCAAAATGAATTGGGATCTGTAATTTGAGACAGATGCATTAAAAAAATATTGAATATTTCATAGTTGCACAGGTTAACTAGCTAGTACTGGCTAGTTAAAACAGGAACCCCAACCTCTTCATGCTGTCCTGCAAATTGCCATATTTGAGCACACAATAAGAACTTCACTTTGCAGTTTCTATGTGAAGCATGCAGAACACTTTTCAGCTTCATGCTTAGTCACTGGGTGACTCCATTCCATATAATTAATAAATATGTGATGTCTCATTTAATGCCTTATTGGGGACAATTAGGATTATACATATATTTTGCATTTATGTTTGCTGTACTTGCACGTTTTAGTAAATCACTGCACCTATTTATAAAGAAATGAAGGGTCGCTCAGACTTTTGCACAATACTGAACAGGTAAATGTGTTCTAAAGCAGCAGGAATCTTATTTTTCCGACACTACGTGAATGCACCAGAACTGCCCGGATGCGTTACCAAGATGGCAGCTTGGTAGACTGAGTTTTTGCTTTTAGAAGAACAAACATTACACCTGCAAATTCAGATATGAGCATTAGTTAGTACACCTTGGATCCAATAACAAGTTAGCATGCCACGTTTGTGTGCTTCCTGCGGCTGCAGTAACCGAGTGGGCTGTGGGCTTTCGTTTTTCGCCTTCCCAAAGGACAGTACAAGGTAACTTAGTCACAAAATCACATATGACATAGAAAGACGTGTTTTCTTAAAAAGACAAGTCATTTAAGACTTACGTCAGGTCTCTTACTCTGTGGTCTTTAAACACATCAGCTCAGTCCCGTTAGTTGAGTCTGCGTAGTATTTAGATGTATTTTTGAATGTTCACGGAGGGGAAAAACCCCACGCACGGAGTCACCAGTCACGCGGTATAACGGCGCTTTACGTGGTTACTGCCCTTTAAAGAGAGAGAGAGACATCCAAATCGTATTTATTCAGAAAGGCTGCCTCGAGGCGTTACCATGGTGACTGCCAGATAGAGAAAGTTTCGTTTTGACGTTTGTTTAAATCACTTCTCATTTGACTTAATGATACCAGGCACTAACGTGGCACAAGTAATACACGAACAGCTGTTTCTTATCCACATGTGAAGGAAACATGCAGAAGAAGTTGATTTGTTTTTGAAGCAATGTGTATGATTAATACAGGAGGCGGAAATGGCTTCTTAATTTGATGAGGACAGACTTATCCCCCGACATGACGAGGGAAGAGTCCGAGAGAGCTGGGTATGTGGTCTGTGAGCAACATTTCAGGCCAAAGGACATAAACTCAAAGGTGAACACTGCTTCTTACAGATGTGGGTCATATTTGGGTTGGCAGTGAGAGGTACAGTGCTACAAAGCAACCCCTTGTTTCCCTAGGTTTTGCTTCCAAGTATTTCAGACCCAGTTCCAACACTGCATTCACTTCAATTCAGTGTTATTCCATTTATATAGAGCTAAATCACAACAACAGTCCCCTTTAAGTACTTTATATTCTAAGAGAAAAGACCCTACAATAATACGAAGGAAACCCAAACAATCAAACAATCCCCTATGAGCCAGCACTTGGCAACAGTGGGAAAGAAAACATCCTTTTTAACAGGAAGAAACCTCTTGCAGAACCAGGCTTGAGGAGGGGCAGCCATCTGCCCGACCGGATGATGCTTGTGGTGTGGCCCATTTTAGTGATTTTCATAGCTGGCCCGAGTCTCTGTGTAAAGCATATTATCTTAGTTTCATTCACAGATGTGACTTTTTGTTTCACATCGCTCTTTTTAGAGATCACTATTCACCTGCACGTAGTAGGCAGTAGCACTGCTGCCAACTTGTAACATGCTGTCCTGATGGTTTACATCACACAGGCGCCTTCATTTTTTTGAAAGCAGCCTTTTCTTTTGTGCCAAAAAAGTTGATTTTGTTCATCTGGACGTGGCGTTTTCAGTGGGAGAAATGTTTCGTCACTCATTCTCCCAGTGAAAATGCCACGTCCAGATGAACAGAATCAACTTTTGGGGATTTACTTACCTGGATGATTGAGCATGCATCAAGACTTTTCTTTTGTGGTTATAAAGAAGTAATGAGTGTAGCATACTGACCGATTTCTACAAAGCTCTGGTTGTACGTACTGATGTAATAGACGTTTATTACTTGTTGGTCCAGACTCTCTTAAAGTTAGACTTTTTTTTTAAGGGTAAAAGAAAGCGTCTGGCTCCCGAAGCCGTCCCGATCCTTCTGCACACTATAAAGGAGGAAAAGAGAGGTATATAAATTCAGTGAGAGTAAAGGTTTACATTCTTTTGTCTCTGACAGAAATTAAGTATTTAAAAAAATGTTGTGGGTAACTTTTCTGGTGCTGTAGTAACATTTGAACTTTTTTGCCTCTACACTGAAATATCGTCCTTCTAGATTTGGAGATGCTTTCCACTGATGTTCCTGCTCCAGTGCCTCTGCGAGACACACCCCCATATGAACAGGTCGTAGCACTGTTTAACAAGCTGCTGGCAGAGAAAGATGAGGTAAAACAGAATCGATGAATCCTGCATTTCTACAAAAATATGTTGTTGTTTTTTTCATAGACACTATAAATATCTTGTAATACACTTTTAGAAAATCAAGGATCTGAAACGCATTCTGCAGAGAGAGAGGACCAGAATGCGGCTGGTGAGGTTCCGCATGAACAGCAAAATCAGAGAACTGAAAAGAAAGTATGTCACAGTTAAGTTATATATGTCACTGCAGTAATAACAGCACATTTAGTAAATATGAATGTGTTTCATTTCAGACTTGAACAACAACAGAACAGTAGCGATGACCAAGGGGATCAGTTGACTGCCGCCTCCGACTGCCTTCCACAGGCAGCAAAGGAGTTTTTTGACAAGCAAATAGCCATGGCCAGGGTGAGGAAACACGGCCAGAGATACGACAAGAAACAAAAAGACATGGCAACCCAGCTGTACAAACAGAGCCCAAGCTGTTACTCTGAACTCCAAAAAATGTTTCAGTTGCCGTCTTCAACCACTCTGAGGAGGCACCAGGTGGTCAGTCAGGAAGTGAGTCCTGTAAGTTTGAATGTACTAATGAAAAAATCTCAATATTTTAAAGAAGTTCTCTTTTTTTCGTGATTTAGTTCCAGGAGGTCAACGTTCACATATTCTAGATTCTTTACATGCAAAGTGAAATATTTTCAGCCTTTTTCAATTTTAAAATTTTGGTTTGTAGCTTATGAAAATCAGAACTCCAGCACCTCAGCAGTAACCAATAGATTCTCAGAGGGATTCATGTCAGTCAAGTTGGTTGGCCAGTCGAGCATGGCAGTAACATGGTCAGCGAACCATCGGGTCATAGTTTTAGCACACGGACAGGAGCCAAGTCCTGCTGGAAAGGGAATCTCCTTAAAGCTGATGAAGTCCTCTAAGATCTTCTAGTAGATGGCTGCATTGCCTTTGGAACTGATGAAACACAGTGGACCAACCAACCAGCAGATGGCACAGCATCACAGACTGCAGAGACCTTGGATCCTGTACCTCTCCGGTCTTCCTCCAGACTGCTGAATCTGACTCACTGAGCATGAGTTCAGTTCTTTTTCTCCTCAGTAGATCTCTAAGGAAGATCTCTCAAATTTTTTAATCAATTTCTCTGACAATCTTCTCTAGGTCATCCCTGTGCTTGAGCACCTTTTCCTACAGTACATTTCTCTTCCAGTCTGTTTTCCATTAATATGCTTTGATCCAGCACTCTGTGAACATCCAGTATTTTCAGAAATGACCCTCTGTGGCTTACTTTCGTTGTGAGAGGTGTTGATGATCATCAACCAGACAACTGTCAAGTCAGCGGGTCACATATACTGAACCAGAGTGAACTACATTTAGTATTTCTACAGTTTGAATAGTAATTTACCCAAACTTGACATTAAATATTCTAATAATTTCAGATACTGGATTACTGGCTTTTCTTTTGATGGGAAGCTCAACCCGATGTACTTCCAGTGGCAGTCCCAAGCATAGATAAATCCAACATGCTGATCATTATGGAGAGAAAGAAGTTTGATATTATTATGTGTGCAAGAGATGAGGAGGAAGGGAAGCAAGGCCAGGAGCACTAGAGGCGGAGTCAAACTGTTCTATCATGTGTGGATAGGAAGAGAAGTGGAATAGTATTGTGAAGGTGAGGATAAGTGTGATGTTAAAAGGGACAGAGGAATTCTGGAGTGAGCTGGATGAAGTGGTAGAGTGTGGTGATTGGAGCACACACCAGTGGACACGTAGTTGAAGGGAACAGAGGTGAAGAGCAGTTGTTAGGCAGGTAAGGTAAAGACCCTACAGTTGGTAGTGGGTTTTGTGAAAAGAATGGAAATTGCTGTGTTAAACACTTACTTCAAGAAGAGGGAGGAACACAGGGTGACAGAGTGGAAGAAGGTGAAGTCTGAAAGTGACATGAGAACACAAGGTGGTGTCAGCGGAGAATAGTTAGGCAGGATCAGATGGCATTCTGATTTTGGAAACCAAGAAGAGGAAGCCAGTGGAGGTAGAGCCCGGGATTAAATGGCAGAGTTGAAGATGTTAAGATTTTCACTGGGAGTGACGATGGATAAGATTAGAAACGAGTACATCGGTGGGACAGGCTCACACTGAGCGATTTGGAGACAAAGTTAGAGAGAGGCAAGGCTGAGGTGGTTTGGACATGTGCAGAGAAAGGATGTTGAATATGAAGCTACCAGGCAGCAGGAAAAGACGAAGACCACAGAGACAATTCAGACAATTTGTACTTCTAAGAATGTAGTACAGAAGGAAGACTTGAGGAGGCTGTTAAGAGATGGAATGAGAACACACCTTGTGTGTCGTACGCTGTTAGACATTCGTCAATTTTGTCTTGAGTGTATAAATCCAGTTGTAGATGTTTGTGATCTCAGAAAAAAACTTGCCTCAGGCCTGTGTGTAAACCACTACTTTTTCAACACTGAAACATTCTTTTTTATGCCCTAGAGTAAACAAGCGAATCAGGAGCCTTTGGGATGGACTGCCAATGAACAGGTGATAACAGCTGCTCAGGGAATATAAAAAAGGAATTTAGATTTCAGATAGCATCATGATATAGGAATAACACATGGTGCCGAATGACCATGTCAGTGAAACTATAAAGTCCTCGAAGGTGATGTTTTTTTATCTTGAAAAATGTAAAAATGTTCACTTTATTAGACCGTACCTGCTCATTTTCATAGGAAAGTGACCAGGATGCCACACATATGACATGTTCCAGTTGAATGCAGGGACTTTTAAATGTGTCTTTGTCTTCAGTAAAAGAATGAAGCTCACTTCAGGCCATTGTGTAAATGATTACTCTGTGAATGAAACTGTATTTCTTTCTTAAACTGTTCTTATGTTGCGCTCTAGAGTGAACAGGAGGATCAGGAGCCTTTGGGATGGCCTGCCAGTCAGAAGGTGATGACAGTAAGAGTGAAGAGTGTATTTTTTTTACATTTTGTATATTTTTTGGCAAATTAAGGCAAGTGAGCTGTGTATTCTTTAGTTATTTATTTTTGTGCTCTCTGTGCTGAAAACCTGAAAAAAAATCAAGGCTCAAACTTTCTTGTGTCTGTATAAGAAAAAAAATGTGAGGGCAAAACAAAGATATGAAACCATCCATCCATTCTCTACCACTTATCCTTTTCAGGGTCACGGGGGGGGGGGCTAGAGTCTATCCCAGGGCAAGAGGCAGGGTACACCCTGGACAGGTCGCCAGTCTGTTGCAGGGCTAACACATACAGACAGCCATTTGCACTCACACCTATGGGCACTTTAGAGTTTCCAGTTAACCTATCCCCACTAACTGCATGTCTTTGGACTGTGGGAGGAAGCCAGCGTACCCAGAGTGAACCCACGCAAACACAGGGAGAACATGCAAACTCCACACAGAAAGACCCCGGCCTGGTGGTGGAATTGAACTCAGGACCTGCTTGCTGTGAGGCAACAGTGCTAACCACATATAGCCCAGATATGAAACCTTTGTTTTAAAATTAAGGGTCAGCTTAAAGATTTCAGTAAGGTTAGCTTGGACTGTGAGACTGTCCTTTTTAAGGATGAACAAAATCATCTGAATCAAATCCTGAGATCTTTAAACACCCTCACATGAGGAAACAACTCTCCCCCAACCTAAAGGAACAAGTCATTGTTTACCACCAGAGAACCATAGCTTCACACTTTCAGACTGTTTCCAGTATATAATTACTTGAAATGACTTTAACTGTGGTAGTTAGCTCTGTCACCTTACAATAACAAGATGCTGCATTCACATGCAATCTGGGACCTTTCTGTGTGGAGTTTGCATGCTCTCTGTGTGTCTCTGTGGGTACTCTGACTTCCTCCCTCAGTTAAAAGGCATGCATGGGGTCAGTAGAAATGGTGAATATGAATTGTTGTCTGTGTGAAAGATCGGTCACAATCAATGAACACATTTTTTTAACAGTTCAACTTTCACTAACCTTTGATGGCTCTTTTTTTAGGACACACTGGGTGACCCAGAGAGAGGTGAGGAGGAGAAACTTGCTTATGTAGCTGGATGGGTGGTGCAGAAAGTGGCTCAAGATCCAGAAGTCAGTGCTTGTGCTGAGTGTGAAAGTTTGCTTGTGGAGACCAATGACACTGAGCATAACTATCACACACAAATGGAGAAGGATGCCTTCACAGCTGTGAAGAAAGGCCCAACCTCAGCCAGGCTGCTTCATCCATCGGAAGCTTTCAAAGAATGCATTTCCAAATGTGACAGTGTCATCCAAAAAATCCCCCCAAATGCAGTGGCCAAAAAGAAACTAAAGGCCTCCCTCAGAGCCAGCGGTGCTTTCAGTGAGCTCCACCGCATCCATCCTGCCCACTCTAAGGCCATTGAAAGGGTCGCCTTGAACAAATATGTGATGTGTAGGGTGGTGGCCAAGCCGAAAGAAACCGCACAAAACAGAAAACACAGATGAGTCGATACACATTAAAAAGTGATGCGTGTCAAGAGCTAAATGTTAGCACCCTTGAAGTAATCAGGACTAAATAAATATCAAAATGTGTTACATTATGTTAGTTGTAAATTATTTGATAATAAATTATTTTAGGCAATTATAACTTGTCTTTGTTCTTTCAAGCTTTCCTGCACCTGACCTACAAGGATTTTGTTTTTCAATTTCAGTTCAATTTTATATAGCCCAGTTTCCTCAAGGCACTTTATATTGTAAGTTAAAGACACTACAGTAATACAAAGACAACAGAAAACCCCAACAATCAGTTGTTTCACTCTCCATCGCTGTATTTTAGCTGCATGTGTGTGTGTGTGTGTGTGTGTGTGTGTGAAGACTCTCTAGCTGGAGAAAACACATAAATTATTTAAATCAGTGGAACTTTTGGTTGCTTCCTTATTCCCCAAGGCTTTACCACAACACATACATCCATGTATAATTTGGCACTGATTATCCCCGGGATGCTATTCCTGACACAACCCTCCCATATATCCAAGCTTGGGACTGGCACTAGGTCTAGCTTGTGACCCCTGAGGTTCAGTTTGTGTCTCCTGTTCTTGCACTGCGGTTCTTTTGGGACAGATGGAGCTACTGTCACATCACGATTGGTTTCTGGATTAATTCCAGAGAGAGTTACTGCATATACTGTAAGGACTGTAGTTATACGATTCCCTCGTCACGTCCGCAGGATCCTGGGTTCAAATTCCCAGTGAGTTTTGTCGATCAGCTGGGCCACAACCGCTATACAGGAAGTCTGTTTTAGCTCTCACTGCATAGATGAATGCATCAGTTTTTTAATCTCTCGCTCTCTCCTCCACCTTTCCCTGAACCAGAACTTGTCCAACAATATTTGTGGCCAGCAGGTAGACAGTTGGTGCTTTGCAGAGAGAGCGAGCCTACATGCACAGACTGATGTGTGTCTTTGGGAAGTGCACCCACCTGCAATCAACACTGTGGCATGAGCACAGAGTCATACAGGTGAGCATGACAGAGTCAGGCTTTATGAGCAGAATCTCAGAGTTCCTTCTACTCTTTCCTGCTTAAAGTCACTCATGGCCAGTTTATTAGGTACACAATCTTACTGTCAGTTTGGATGCTGCAGATTTGTCAGCTGCAATCCATGATGTGAATCTCCCGTTCCACCACATCCCAAAGGTGCTCTATTTGAGTTCTGGTGACTGTGGAGGCCATTTGCATAAAATGAACTCATTGTCATATCAGGAAATCACTTTGAGAATATCTGAGCTCTGTGACATGGTGTGCCATTCTACGGGAAGCAGCCATCTGAAGATGGGTCCACTGTGGTCATAAAGGATTGACATGATCAGCAACAATACTCAGACAGGCTGCGCTGTTTAAATGATGCTCATTTGGTACTGAGGCGTCTAAAGTGTGCCAAGAAAATATCCCCACACCATTACACCACTAGCAGGAGCCTGAACGTTGATACAAGACAGGATGGATCCATGCTTTTATGTTGGGTTTTTTTCCCCAAAGTCTGACCCTAAAATCTGAACTTTGCTGCAGACATTGAGACTCTTCAGACCTGGCAACATTTTAACATTTTCTGTTCTCCATTTTTGGTGAGCCCTTATGAACTGTAGCCTCACTTTCCTGTTCTTAGCCCACAGGAGTGGAATCAGGTGTGGTCTTCTGCTGCTTCAAGATTGAATGCTCACACACACACACAGCGATGCTGTTCTGATTAATGTGGTTGTCACACATTTATTATTTGAGTGTATTTGATTTTCTGTTGTTTTCCTATCATTTCAAACACTCTCCTCTGACATCAGCAAGGCGTTTTTACCCAGAGAACTGATGGTCACTGGATTTTTTTCTCATTTTCAGATCATTCTGAATACAAATGGTTGTGAAAGAAAATTCAAAGAGATCATCAGTTTTTGAAATACTCAGAACAGCCCGTCTGGCACCAACAAATACACCACGTTCAAAGTCACATAAATCACCTTTTTTCCACATTCTGTTGTTCAGTTTGAACTTCAGCAGGTCGTCTTGATGATGTCTGCATGCCTAATGGCACTGAGTTGCTGCCATGTGATTGGCGTATTCACATGCACTGTTAAATAATTAGGCCTACACAGCTGATGGTTGTAGTTTAAAAAACCTTAAAAATAAAATAGTGTTGGAAACCTTTATCCAGTGGAAAGAGAGGAGAGTTGCTGACTCCTGTTTACATCTTACCTTAAGAGCACTTTGCCTCCAGTTACCTGATTCCTACAGCTCTGTACTCCCCCATAGAGACTTAACTGAAGAAGCATTCACAGCTGAGTGGACTCATTGTTGAATAACTTTCCCTCAAACATTCTTTGCTGTCAAACCTCTGCATATTGTTCATTAAACCTTCCAAACTTTTTAACTGTGTCCTGTGATTGAGTCCTCCAGGTGTCACCTGACAGTTTTTCCAGTAGAAGCATCTAGGCTGAAGCCTTCTTCTTGTCACTGCTGCTTAGTCACAACCAGCAGTAGTGACAAGAACAGCAGATCCGGTGTTCTAATCCCATAAAACACTTTCAATGTCATTGCTCACTTTTTTGATGATGACAGTTAATCTAACAAAAAAAGCCAAATTATTTTTCACTTAAATAAAATGCCGTTAACACTAGAACCTCCACAACAAGAGCAGTAATGGTGTTATGTTTCATTGTTGTGGTGGGGATTGTTTTGTGACAGGTATGACTCCTCCCATCGGGAGTGTTTGGGTGTGTCTTCTGTTTATCTCCTCCTCCAGGCTGGATGGATGACGGTACCTGATTGGCTGGTTCAAACTGACACCTGAGGTTTGTGATTGGATGAGGGATTGGACAGCAGATTTAAAAACTAGTTGACAGCCACCATGGCTGGCTCTCGCTGCATCTGTTACTTTCAACAAAGCGCCAGCCGATCGTTACTGATTCGAATTCTGTGTGACAACCCTGAGTTGCCTTCTTTTGTAATTTGTGAGAGACCGAGTCTTTGAGTTATGTTGGGTGAGTTAGAGGGTCGTTGTAAATTTTGTAAATAGTTGTTGTACATATTTCTTGTAACTTATAAACACTGTACATACTGAGCACCGCAGCAGGTAGGAGTGAGCCGCCCTTTTTGTTTTGAATCGTTTTCTCATGTTTTGTTGTAGGAGTTAGGTTA
>VVHJ01032134.1:0-24992 GCA_015107715.1 Tylochromis polylepis
ATATATTTTTTTTTGTTTTTTAAAAAAAATATAAAAATTATTTATTTTTTTTTTTTTTTTTTTTTTTTTTTGCTTATCTTAACATTCATTAGTTTTGTAATTTCGAAGCAGCAGTCTCTTGGTGATGTTGTTTTTGCTATAGCTGGATTTCGGTCCTATTTGCCTGTGCAGCTGTGTGTTGGAGTAATTGAGGGGGTGGACATGGTGCTGAGGAGGTTGGTATATTGTGATACAGCCGTCTTAATATATGTCAGTGGTAATTACATTGAAAGAGTGGACTCGTGTCTCTGGAGAAGATGGAAAATTTACCTCTGCACATGCTGAGTTGGAAATGCTAAAAAAGGGGTAAAGTTTTAATGGCAGCATGCATGTGCTTTCAGAATATGAACGATAACTTCAGTATCAAACAATAGGGCATGGATGGACTATCAATACTTCCCGCAGGCTTGCTTTTGATTCATGGTTGTTCTCAGTGGACGACAGCTGCTCGGCACTTGCATCAACAGTGAGGTCTGAGCAATTTTGTTTTAATTTTCTTATCTCATGTTTCACCAGTCAGCTCTGCCAGTCTCATTCTCCTCTTAGTCTTACTGGCAAACACACGTCAGGACGCTCAGGGCCAGTGAAAGCCGTAGCCAACAAAGGCTGTTGTGCATTATGGCGTGGCTTCCAAATGAACTGTTCTATAATTTATGCAATGAAAGGATGAACTGTTGTTTAATTTATGCAATATCTGAATGAGGAGTTTGTTCTTGGACAGTGCTCAATTTCTCCATGCCTACCTCTGAATTTATGTCGGGTTCGCCTTAAAACCAGGGTGAAAACAGCATCACCAGCCTTAAACGTTAAACTAAGAATCACTAAAAATAGATGGTAAATAGAACGTACTGTAACAGATACAAGACTTTTTACTTACTTACATTCGCTAAAGTCTCAATTTAGTCAGTGAATTACAGTGAGTTTACCTTTTTTTTTTTTTTAACCAAAAACTAAAACAAACCTAACTTATGCATTTTAATTAAAATGTTGCAGAAACTTATATTTCTGAACATTCCTTCTGAGACCTTTCCCCCTTTAATATAAACAGATTTTATGTCTGTTTAACTGTCCACTCTGCATATACATAGATTCATTAGATTGTGAGGTAGGTTAATCAATTAAAAAATAGAACAGTACCTGGACCTGATTCCTCAAGAGACAAAGCTTTTTTGTCCCGTACATTATCTTCATTTCCACATCTAAAATGATCTTAATAAGGTTTTTGGAAAGCATGTGAGTGTGAAATTGTTCAGAGTGGTGTCATGTGGGAGAGAGTGAACCCTTGTTTTTAATTAAAACTCAGTCAAATAATGTG
Source organism: Tylochromis polylepis (assembly GCA_015107715.1). Lineage (NCBI taxonomy): Eukaryota > Metazoa > Chordata > Actinopteri > Cichliformes > Cichlidae > Tylochromis > Tylochromis polylepis. Next base: position 1,355 of record VVHJ01032134.1, read on the forward strand.
GATGAGAAATCAGCACACCTGAAAGCTTTAGCCAGTGTCTGTTGGGAAATTTTAATTAAAATTTTCCAATTTAATTGCAATAACTTAAATGTTAAATTTAATATAGCATTTACAATAATAAGAAAATAAAGAGTCACTACTGTGTCTAATAACTTGAACATTGTCATATTAACAGCACTGAAATATGCAGGTGAAAAAACTAGACTTTGCATTAGATGATTGTTGTTCACTGTGTCAAACAGCCAGGCTGAACTCACATCGCTGCTCACATTCAAGATACATTCGATGACTGAAAAATGAAGTGAAAATAAATGTTCTGGCAGATGGAATTGCATTCGTGGATCATACGGATTTGAAAATTAACATGCAGTAGGTGTTTAAATGCCAGTGTCAATAATAGAAACACAATAGAGGACTTGAAATTACAGACTTGAAATTTGGAGCAAACACTGAATTCTGTTCTTAAGAAAGCTGCAGTATTTTCATGTGCAATATTATCTAAAAGCGAATATGCTCCTTTTCAAGGTTAATGCAGGAACTGTGTAATTAAAATATATACCTAATATTAAAATGATCAAACTACATTATGAGTTTTGACATGGCTGTTTTTAGTAAGTACAAATTAGGTTTTAACTATATGGAGTGCAACGAATACATTGAGCATGTTCGCTGTTAAACAATGAAAATGAATAATAAATTTAAGCTTCTGGTCTTGATTCATACTAAGAGTAGTGTTAGACCCATAGTTGTAGCAGTGTAAGAAGTACAGTATAAAATGTCATAATATGGATACTCTCATACCGAAGAGAAAGTGCAGACTCTTCAGTGTCAAGAAAATATGTCACGGTGGCAAAAAAAAAAGGCAGATAGTTCTCCCCCGTGTGTAAATTGTAGAGTTGAACTGACAGGTGGGCACAAACTACAGGGTTCTGACTGCCTGTGAAAGTGTTGTTTGTGTTTGGTATTCTTTATCTTTATATTTGACCTTTTTAAATTCTGTGTAGTCAGAGTTTGCTCCAGTCTTATATACTTGGCAGGGTGCAGCCAACTTTCCTGGATAATAAAAGTTCAGCATGTTACGCTGTTATTGAATTTTACCACCATCTAGTCTGTGCTAATGAGTTGTTCATAACACCTATAAGCACATTTGTGGCTGTCTTGCTGTAGTGACCAGAATTCATAGGATAATGATCATCCTTACCTCATGTAATGGTGATGGGAAAAGTCTGGAGCCCTTGTTCGTCAGCTGTTTACTGTGGACATTTACGAGTATCATTAACTACATGGTGATGCCAGTGGGTGGCTACCAGAGCTGGAGGTGAAATAAGCCATTTAGCAGCTTTATGAGAGCATCCCTAGCCCATGATGTTTTCGCATCCAGGGTCAAAACTTGGCAGCCATCTAATCTCTCTCAGTCTCAGAGCTTTCATTAGCATGTCACTTGATCAATCACAGCTGCTGCAAGTGCCAAAGTCAGACACATTTTTAGATAAAAGGAACATAATCATAATACCTATTTAGATCATCATTATTTGCTGGGTCATTGTCATAGCCAATTTAAGTGTTAATTTTCATAATGATGCTATACATTTGACATCACCTTGGGATATTTTTAGTGTCAATATATTTTGCCACTTGAACCAAATTTTTCTGACTTTTGCGCTAATGCACTTCCAATGAGAGCGAGAACGAGTAGTGAAAATATTGATTACAACAAGTGGTTGTTGTGTTTAATATTGATTTTAAGGAGGATTCCTGAGGCTAGATATGATGTTATACAGAAACTCTGATATTTTCTAGAATTCCTGCAACAGAATCGTCTCCTTTTAAGTGAAAATGACAGATAAAGGTTAGGTTGTTTCACCTGCCAAATGCCAGGCTGTTGTCACATCTGGATACAATAGGACATGTCAGAAATCCATGGCCCCTCCTTTTATCAACCTTCACTTCTTTCCTAATCAGGGGCAGTGGATGGGAACAGAGGCAAAGAGTAGCTTTTTATCCCTTAATAAAAGGCCACTTAGGCAGATATTTCTCCCCAGACTCATCAGCTTTGGTCTCTCTCTTTTTTTTTTTTTCCCTGGCACCACATGAAGGAATTTGTGGAAGAGGGCAAACATTACACTCTCCCCAGTAATTTTTCTTTTCACCCATTTCTCCTACCTCTCTCCGCCCTGCATCTCTCTTCCCTTCTCTGTCTTTTCTCTTTCTTATCATCCATCATAGGAAGCCCAAAGGTGCCCTTCACAGTTACTGTACCTTTTTGGTTAGCTCTTGATGCCTTTTGAAATCATTGGCTTACCCGCGCTTTGATGTTGCCTTCAAATGGATACTAAGCAAAACTTTGAAGTCACGACCTAGATGTGGCCAAGAATGTTGAATCACTGCAACAAAAGCTCACAAAATTTGTGGTTTGCGAATGTGCTGCACATCATTAACATGCTGTATGTTTTGAGTGGTAGCATCTTGAAGGGGTTTTTCAGGAATCAGCAGTATTTGTTTTGAAAAGTGAAAGGAAGGGAAGGAGTGCTCTGTCTGACTTTGTTCTATTTCTGGGAATGGCTGCTGGAGGATTACTGCAAGTGGCAGAGTATTCATTATTTAGATGGCAGTAGTGGAGTTGGGAAAGGGTGGTTTTATAAACCACTTGACTATGACATGTGTGCTGCTATACTAGATGCAAAGACTTAAAAAAAAGTTTCACCTCCTTATTTTTTTCTTTTAGCCGGGGCACTTGTGGCAGCTCTCTGCCAGAGACTGCTGAGACAGTCGACACTAACTGAAATTGATGGAGCAAACTCAGATTGATGGAGTTAATGGATGAAATCGTTACGAGTTTGCCGGGATTGCTCTCTATATAGGCTTTGAAAGTCATGAAGCGTTCATCCAGCTGTTTCATGGTGCATGTCAGATGTGGTATTATAGTTTTAAAATACAGCATCTTTCCTGCTTGTTATTACATTCAGTATGACTGAGCTGAATATCTACAGCAGGAAATCATTGTTGAGCCTGGCTGATTATGAAATAATGACAGTTTTGTCTCCCTGCCTGGCTCTGTATTTCTTCAAAAAGATGAGTGGAGATAGCAGAAGCGACATTTTGAGATGGCCTAAGAGAAAAATGTGAATCTGAAATGAGAAAGCTGTGACAGTTATGTGTTACAAAGCAAAAGATGGCATTCTCTGCCAATGTGTTGGGACACCAGCAAGGAATATTCTCCCAGTGTTACACTACCATCTCTATTGGTTGAAGTGTTTACCCTGACAGTTTTCAGCTTGGACACAGAGAGGGTCCTGCCGCTATGATTAATGCACTGCCATGCCGCCATGGTACAGGATGTCTCTCGGCGGTCTCCTTCCCCTGTCCAGTACTCCTCCCTGATATTCCACTAATGTGACTCGACAATAAAGAGATTGATAGTGATCATTATGCTGCTCTCAAAGAGTAATGTCACTTCCCAGCATGATCCAGCCAGTTTCTAATTCAACTACTGCTGTGGGTAGCATCTGAGCAGTGGTGTTGCATATATTTACTGTACATATACATAGCAACAACCGAGTTATGTTAAAGCAGAAGCAGTGACATTTAAGAATTACCTCCCGCTGCTGTTATCTTAAAGTCCTGAAGCACCGTTTGCATGTTTAGCAGTGAATACAGTGCCTCAGGATGGCTCTATCCAACTGAGGAACTTGACACTGCAAGTATTATCACCACAACACTTTGCGGGCTATATCACCATTTCCCCAGTAGTCTGTCTACAAATAAAGGTGTGAGGGTCATTCATTTGTTTCTCTTGCTGTAAGTCTTTATAGCTAAGTTGATTTGTTTATCTGTATGTGTTTAGCCCCTGGCCCCAATCTTCTGAGAGAGAAAGAGGTTTAGCATTTAAATTGGTTGATCCACCGCACATTTGCTAAACCTGTTTTTAAAGCATTACATTGATGAAAAGCAGACGCTAATCCCTGCGGGTGTGCGACCTTATCTGACTAAACACCTGACAATGAGATTCTATTGTCACTCCGGGAACACAAAGACTCTTGGTAAATGTGCCTTGCCATAGTTATTGACCTCTGAGGGCTACTGTAGCCGCAGGTGAGCTCACTACAAGTATGATTTACAGCATGAAGTTTTGAGAGCGGAGGTTGTTGTTTTTTGACGCTAGGCATTGCTGGAAAGCTTCAGATTCTTTCTAATTCATGCAATAATAGTGGTTTGTCCACTATTATTATCTTCTCTGCCTAAACATTTGCTACAGTAAACCCTCAATGTCCAAACCTGACTGAAGAGATTGGTATAGCATACTAGCTTTGAGAGGTAATCCCAGAATCTCCTGTATGCATTTCTCTTCTGCTTATATTCACACAAACTGATCTTCTAGTATCACATTTCCCATTGTATATTTAGCCAGACAAGACATTTAGTCAATATTGTTGCTATGAATATGTAGGAGGAAGATGGCCTTCACCTGAATGTGGCAGATTTGATTTTGAACTAAATCATAGGGATTACATTATTGACAGTGCCTTGAATAAACATCAGGATGAGGTCAAAATTCATTGTCTGACATTATTTGTGCATATCTGGAACACGGTGAGGTTTTAAATCAAGCACAGATTGGATCTGATTTTTTTTTTCTCATATATTGAATTGAAAATTTACTCTGTGTGATAAATTATCATAATGTGATGTTAAACACCCCATCTCGACTTGATTTTTGCACTGACAGTGAGAAAGGATACTCTTGTGGGATTAAATGTGTTATCAGATGATGTCCAACGTTACGGATTGGCAGTGAAGTGTATCTCTGGACTATGAGTACTGCATGTTGAGTTATCGCCTTGAGCCTTTTCAAACTGCAGTATGCTTCTTGATATTATTTTGAACAAGATTTTTTTTTTATTAGAATGGATTCTACTGTCACGATATAGCATCATAATATGCTGCAGAGATCAAAGAAGTTGCATAGAAAGGAAACACTGGGTAAATGGCAATTTGCACCAGTCCATTGTGGATTATGGTTGAAACATGATATATAAAACAACTGACTCCAGACTGTGGTGTAAACGATGGGCTTTCTCGTGTATCAATGCAGCACAGTACACTTCAGTCTGAACAAGAGTAAAGCATATACAGCATTATCATACAATATTATCTCTTGCAAGAATATTCACTAGCGGCTATATTTTTAATAAATTGACAACTTATGGTTATACTAAAGCATATGTTGCTGCTACTGCCGTTCCTCTCAGATTTCACTTCTCAGTTTCCATTGTCAGTCTTGTCTTGGCTTTTATGATCTTTATTCTGATGGATGTATTCCAGTGTGAAATGATTCAGCCGGGTGTGAATGTGGACCATCCTTTGCCTCCTACTGCTGCCATTTGGTGAGCGGGAGGAAAAGCACAGGGACCGTTGGGGGAGGCATGAGAAAGCTCGTGTGTTGATGGCGCACCTCCCTTATCTAATTGAGGCAACGCAAACATGATTAAGCCTAATCTGAAGGACGATCTGTGTCTTCCACCACAGAGGCGTTTCACAGTCATGCACGTTCTGCTGGATGAGCTGTTGCGAGGCAGGCCGGTAGAGTTTAAAGCTGCTGTTTCAACAGAAACAACGGACTGCAGAGAGAAATGTATTTTTCCATCAACACCAATTCCAAAACTGTCTTTTGCCTGAGCTACTGCATAGATTCAGTTTAATCAGTTTTCCATCATCGCAGCTGTTTTCAGATTTTTAGGCACGACGATAGGGATACGGTTAACATTAGACCATTACAAATATATTGTAAGATTAGAAAATTATAGAAAGATCATAGTCCGTAAATATGGTTTCTTGAAGATGGGACATACTGTAAACTTTGATGATGAGTGTTACCATCTTGTGCATCCAAATATCCTTACAGCTTGCCACTTTGCCACTTTTGGTTACTAATGACTAAAACATGCTCCGTGGTAAAATTTGACAAACCTGAAAAAAAATCACCATTGCTCAGTTTTCCCTGCTTATCAATAGGCTTGATCTTTTGAAGCCTTTGGAGGCATCTGATTTCAGCAAATTTTATTTTCCTTTTCAAAAGAGTTTGAGCAACAGCAACAATTCAAGGATAATTATTGAATTTCAGTGCTGTGACAACTGTCCAAGAAAGGTTTGCTTTACTCTGGTGCTGTGCAATTTAAAAGAAATCCAGGTGCATCCCACACAAAATGTATTTTATTTCCTTACAATCATTTCGTTTCTTTTTTTCCTGCATAATTCAGCAATAGTGATGAATACCTTTTCAGTATGCAATCATGAAGCACAATATCTGCTATTCAGTCTTGATTTAAAAGCCCAAGGTGAGCAATAAGCGAGCTCCCCAGTGTTGAACATTTCCTCCCTTTCAGTTGAGTCATGACAAATTCACATCATGTTCCAAGCAGCACACAACCAAATTTGATGCAGTTCAGATGGAGAGGCGTGAGAGAAGTGCTAATTGATGCCTGCTGTGGCATGAAACGCAAATTGCATAGTTTACAAGTACAGCAACCAAACTGAAGACATGCACAGTTCGGTGGAGTCGTTATGAAGGGGCTAAATAGAGAATGTGCACAGGGAAGCATGGATGCTGTCGACACACCACTGCTACCTGCTCAGTGCTGCTCTGTTGCTCTCACCATGTTAACATCATTTGCCCACTCACACACATTGTCACATTCAGAAACACAGATCACACATATGTGTCTGCGTGAACTTGTCTAAATATATCACAGCTATTATCGTTTAGGAAAAGATCCTTAAGCTGCAGATGCAGTTCCATTTTTGCAGTCAAAAGTTTTATCATTAGGTTTAGGGGTGTTCTATGCATAGACTCATCAAAGCCGTTAAAGGGCAATGATTGCATTTGCCACCATTAGTCTAAATGATATGTTTTCCACTTATGCTGTTAGCTGCAGTAAAGTATACATTTTTCATATCAAACATTTAGTTGATGTTCTTCCAGAGTAAGTCACAATAAGGAGGCATAAAACAATTCAGCAGCTTGCACGGCGAAAAGATTTAGCTGCTGCAGAAACTGAACTTCTGACCTTTTTGGAGAGGATTTCTAATATATAAATCAGTCAACTGTAAGAAACATTTATCAGTCTGCTGTGCATCTGAATGAAGAAGTTGTTCTTCCTGGTCCCTTTCATTTTCATAAATATTCAGAATATTTATCACATGCTTTTAAAAACCGAGCAGCTTTATGATGCATGCTCTTAGAGAGATTTAAGCTGGCTGAGAGATTCACAGCCAAACCTTACTTGTGCTTTTTTAGAGAAAGACATTCTTACACTGTGTCATGATGGGGACTTCTGTTATACTACATCAAAATGTACATGACTGAACCTGGAAAGAAAAGAAAAATGGATTTTTGAGATTATTAAATCAGATTTGTGTCTTACTTTTTATTTTATTTAGGGCAAGACGTCATTTTTAACACATTCTCTGTTCCGTATATGTGAACCTTTCTACGTGGATGGTGAAGCTGTTTCTGTACAGTAGTCATGCTTACATTGGTGTCTACTAGTCCAGTGCTTTCCAGCAACTGTTGAACAAAATATATATAAACATTTTTTTATCCTAGGGGATGACAACATGACTGTGGTGGCCTTCCCTTTTCTCATTTAATGCCACAAAGGTTTTTGACATTTATAGTTTTTGGATTACCCAAAACCTGCAACCAAGGCTGTCTCAAAAAACTATTAGATTTTTTTTTATGCACACAAAGATGCCAAGTTGTGCTCAGTTTTATTTAGCACCTTCATGAGATAATAATTTTCATTTGCTTTATAATAATTTTATTTTTTGTTTTTGCAATCAAATTTAAAACATTTTTATATTTTCATGCTAACGTGCTAACCTAAGCTATGAACCTGTAAACATGGTAAATATTAAAATGGCCTGAAATTGCCTAAAATTGCCCAAATAATGTCTAACTGCAATCAAATAAATATTTAAGCAGAAAGTGCATAAACAGTATGAAAGTTTGACTTTTATTCTAATGCACTCAAAAAACCAGTGTATGTGCATTCTAATTATTTTTGAAACACTAAAACTGCTAAATGCTAACATATTATCATTGTCCTAGAATGCTAGCATGCTATAATTAACCCAACACTCAGTCTGAATCATGTCACTTGCAGGAACTATACCCTCACACTTGTTTGTTAGTATGCCTCGTCAGATATGCATCTTTGAAGCCGCTTTCTTGTCGACTGTACCCAGTGAGAGCCAGAAATGCGTGTAAGAGGACTGGCTAGAAAATAACTGAGTAAACTTATGTGCCTACAAGCAAACAAGTGTTTAATGAGACATGCCGGAGCTGAAAGAGTGGTCAACCTTGTAAGTGAGTGGGTGAATTTTCCTGAGCTGACATGTAAGTTTTAGTTTGTGTAATATTTCCTCTGCATTTTGTGAAGCAGGGACGGTGATTAAAAGTTGTTGTAGACTTAGGTGAAAATCTCAGTAAATCTAGGGTATCTTAATTACTTTTGCTCTTTGTATTATTAATAAACTGCAGAAGGATGTTACCTTTAAGCTTGCTTCATAGATCATTTCTTATTGGTGCCAAATAATTCTTAAACAAAATATACTGTTGCTCTTTTAAGGCAGCTATTTGTTATAAGATTTTGACACTTAATGAATATAAAGTGTTGCTCAACTAGGCTGCAAATGTGTGTATTTGTGTGTGCGTGTGGAAAGTGGGATGGAGGCTGTGGTGAGATGGCAGTTGATGAATTGTTGTTATCTTGCTATCGTGGAAAACAATATTAGCATGAACAGGGGACTGGTTACATCGACTGAAGTAGGTTCAAGGCATTTTAGTGACCAAATGTTTTGACTTCTGCTGTTTTATTGTTTTGGGGGAGGGGTTGGCTGAATGAGTTGGCATGGAGAGCACGTAAAAAACCACAATGGGGCTGCACTTGTACATCTGATATGCTTTGATACACATCAACAATCATTTTGGATCTCTATGTGTATTTGTAATATATATTTCAGTCTGGATTACTTGCTGCCAACCCTATTACAGTACACGAACAACAAAAATAGGCTCTGAGAAATGCTGCTTTGATAAGCCTCGGCTTATCACCCACACATTTCATCCCTTCTAGTGTCCTTATTCAAGAAATTTGGCAATATTTTAGGCTACCTTGTAGTCATTTCCGTGAGCTTTTCCTTGTGTGTGCGCGCGCGTGTGTGTGTGTGTGTGTGTGTGTGTTCCTGCAGTTCCTTCTAAAGCAGCCTCTGGAGAGACAGCAGAGGAGGTATGTATGAGTTGGATGCCTCCTTGACAACACCTTGGAGGTAAAAATCAATGTCTGCCAAACAAAGTGAAATGTTAGGCTGCAGCCAATACATGACAGATGAGGCTTAGGGTGGTATTTTCTAAGGTGAATGAAGACTGGAACGCAGACAGCCCTGTCTGCTGATGTCAAGCAAAGGAGCATTAGAGAGATTTTGAAGGACAGTACATCTGACTTCCCTGATTACTTTTATTATTGATTAACAGGATGTGGACATGTGTGAGAGCCACTCTGAAATGGAAAGGGGATGAGGTTGAAAATTAAGAACGACCGCACGCCAGATTAAACTTTAAAGGCCAGTTTCACTAATGAATTGTGATGTCGGGCCACTCAAGAGACTTTGCCTCCAACTGGGGTTGTACCAAAGTAGTCGTCTTGATTAGACTGGATTAGTCCTCAGATCGGAGCAGTGTTCTGCTTCATAGGATGACCAAAATTGTTTGATAAGTCACATTATTTCACAGCTGAATGACTTGTATTTTGTGTCTAACAAAAAAACAAAACAAAACAAAAAAAGCCTACACTTTCCATGTCAGTGCTCAGCACAAAGAGTTTTAGGAGGGTCTCAGTTTCCTCATGGTGGAGCTCAGACTATGCAGCTGAATTGTAGCTGTAGAAGCTGCATGGCTATCTTCACATTAGTGAAGAAAACACTGTGTTGCTACCTTATGCATGATCAGTCTTCTCAACTTCAGCAGTGACCTCAGTGCAGAGCCGTGGGCCATATCATGTTGCTGATTGAGCATGCACCAAGCCTCAGAGGGTAAGCGGGTTACATCTTAGTTCCTCTTGCAGAGAGAAGCAGAGGGTGTTCTGAAGTAAAATTCCAAAACATCAGTAGTGCTAGAAGGCTTTTCTCAGTGGGCTTTAAAGTGTGTGTGCATGCGTGTGTGCACACACGTGTATAGACTGTACAGCCTAACACATGCTTGCACACATAAAGTTTATTACCTATGCCCATGGAGGATATTGACATCTGTAGCACAACCCTCCCCACCACTAGAAGGCACAAGTTGGTGAATACTATAAGAATAAACCAATGATTTGTCCTATTATTATTCTTGTCCCGTGCTCTGCTCTGTGGCCAAGAGTAATGCAACAGTGGGGTATCAATTCATAGCCTTGGCCTCAGGAAAGCTCTTTGGAAAGCAGAGGGATTTTCAGACTGTCTGCTGTAGCTCCAGCTCTCAAGCCAGACACTGCAAGAAATGTTGGCCTAGTGAATTATATGTGGGCTAGGTGGAAGGAGACAGGTAAGGGGGAGATATAAAGGCAAACATGTACTGTTTGTTCATTGTAGTGCGTTTGATAAAGAGACTTGGTTGGCTTTAACATGCAGTTTGCTCTATTCCTAACCAGAAGGAACAATTTCATCTTTGCTTTATCCTGGCTCTTTTATATTTCATTGTATTCCACTGTTGTTTTGTCATTTATAACACTTTATTCTTGTCTGGGTTTCCCTTGAATGCATATAGTTACTATCTTAATGGTAAGGTGTTAGTGTAAAATACCGAAATATTACAGAACCCTGCTTGAAACTTTTTGCTCACTATAAAATATCAGCATCTAGAAAAGATCATCCTATTTGTTTATTCATTGTGGTGTGAAAGATACACATTATAAATCTCCTTCTTCTCAAATTTCCTCACAATGAAGGTGAAAATTAGTCATCTCTTGCAAGTGGAGTGCATCCAATTGAGAACAATATGCCAACAATTAATCAGGAAAAGATAGGCTTTCTCATTTTTAGATGAATGCTCTGTCCTTTGTCTTATTTCCCCACAAACTGAGCGATTTGCACAGGAAATGCAATTATAGCAACCATTGGAAATGACTGTGCCACTACAACCAAGAGTGGTTTGTTTTTTTTCCTGCAACCATTTTCTCAAGTGATTGGAGAAGCGAGCTGTAAATGAATGAGGAGGCACATGAATAGTTCTCAGAATACACGTCATATTTTATGACCCCTAAGATCATGCAGACAACTTTTTTTTCTTCTGTAATTACTCATTCAGATCTATATTGCTTCATTCAGGGAAGTGAGTCACATCTCAGCAGAAATGGATAACATTGTTTTGTTGCTAATACTGAGAAGCTTGGCGCAGTAAAAAAAAAAAAAAGTTGCTTAATATTCTCCAGCAATCTTCTGAATGTTCAAAAGCTTTTCTGCGGTGCCTAGGACCACCCCAGCTAAAGTTTCATGTTGGCTCCATCAGGCAGTCATTGCTGGCTCTTACTGGAGGCTCAAGCCATTCAACTCACCACAGTAATTTAGATAGAGTGAATCACTACTCTCAAGGCCAAACACTCATAGGAGAAAGTCAGAAACTGGCAACTTCTTTTCAAAATAATGCCACACGAACCTTTGAAAAAGAGATTACCAGCAAAAGCACTGGACATAAACACATTCTGAGAAAAGCATGTCTCTCCAGAGTCCTGATGTCTTATAAGCTGGTGATGTGTTTATATTGTACAGCTTGTTATATTGTAGTTAACTCTGCTCCCACTCTTCCTTCAAAATCAAACAGGAAGATGCAGTGATAGGAAATGACAGAGTGCTGCAGTTATTGTCAATAGCATGTTAACAAAGATGTAAACAAACTGGCAGATCAAGAATTTGTGGCTATCACGAGGGTTGCAAAGTGAGACTGCAAATTGTTTAGAGAAATCTAACTGATTGACAGCAGACTGTGAAACTGGTGTGGTATACTCTTAAAGCTAATGAATAGTTGTATATCATTAAGTTAGATGATTATTTCTCGTGAAAATAATTGCATGTCGTGATTAATCCACAGAGAACTGTCGACTAGTAAACTCCAGACATTTTAAAGCATTCTAAAAATGGCTGTGAGGTATGTGTAGACTTCCATCATCTCAGCTGATGACTCACTGCTTTATTTTGTCATGATGTTATGCTGCTACAAAAATTTGAATCATAGTAACACTGATCATGTGCTACATTATATGTGTTTACATATAATCCCTTGTGGTAATCTTTAGCTAGTTACCAAATAGTGCAGATCCACTTTGGTTGATCATTAAAATATATTTTTTTTCTTGTTTCAATTTCGAGTGCTTCTTTAAATCAAGTATAAATTTGAGAAAAGTGAGAACTGGCACACTTCCCCGTGGACTGTTCCCGGTTTTGTAGGTTTAAGAAAACACGTGCAATGTCAGTGCTTAACACTGTGCTGCTTGCACCGAACTTAGAAACTGTAGCATTTTATCTAGGTGCGAACACGATCTCTCTGGACAAACAAGGAAGCCAAAGCTGTCCACACATGAATAAATACAACCAAGTGTTTTGTCAGCAGGCTAATTGTCAAAGCAGCTTTTGAGAAGGAGTGTAATTACTATGTAATCGGAGAGCTGTCAGAAAGAACTGCTAAGCAGTCATCATCTGTATGATGATCTGCCATCTGTAGCAATGTCTGGAGGAGAGAGGGAGAGAGAAGAGGAGAGATGGAAAAACAGTAATGTGAAGCTGCTCGCATTCACTGCTCTCCGATGGGTTCAACTTTCTAAGTGTATTTACAAATCATACGTTATAAATAAATGGCAGAGATTTTGAGTCCAATGTGAGTTGATGAATGCCTATATGGCTGTGTAGGAGCACATTATGTGTGGGTAAATGGAATGTCTGTTTCTATAATGCAATAATTATGTAATCCCTGAAATATTGGTTACATCCTCATTCCCCTGCTAAGAAATGGCTTAAAAGAAATTTCTGTCTTTGATCAGACAGAAAGTCAGGAGAAGAGTGGGCAAGGCTGCAAAAGCACTGAAGGTACTCTGGCAGGAAATATGATGGAATTCACACAGCTGCTTCTTCTTCTTCTTCTTCTTTTTTTTTTTTTCCTCAAAACCCCAAGTCCCTGAAAATTGCCAACTCTCTTTGCACAGTAAATCCCCAAAACTCACCTAGGGCAAGGTTGTTCTAATGGTTCCAAATTCCACTGGGTACTGCCCCCCCCCCCCCCCCCAACCCCTCCCCATTACGAAACACCACCCTCACTCCACCTTCAAGGCTTCTCAGTGAAAAGCTGCTGTCTTTTTTCACTACTAAAGACTACTGCTGTCTTCAACAGCTGAGGCGAAAAGAAATGTAACCATTGATGAGAAAGAATTTATTGATTTGAACATCCTACCTGGTCTAGATGGCTTATTTTATCATAGAGTCCATTTATTATTCATTTCACATAAAAGTCAAACTGGGATTTTTTTTTTTAAGTGATCTCCTATTTTTAACAGTATGTTTTCTGAAATTCAATCAAACAGAGTGAAAGTTCTGCATTTTCTTTTCTTTTTTTTCTTTTTTTCACTTTTTTCTTTTTGCATTCTTTCTGTAATTGTAAATATTCCTCTGTATATAAAAATGAAAAAGAATACCTTAAGCACTAATAGAAAAGCTATGGCCTCCATAAGTTGTCTGTGATCTGTTTTGATGGAATTCTTGTGATGCACACATACTGCAATTTTCCTATTGGTGAAGGGCAAGCCAGTCAAAGCAAATGCCCTTTCAGTTCCATTAGCAGTTGCATCAGTCTCTTAATGGAGAGTAAAATGGCACAAGACCTTTTGCAGTACTTATACAATGAATATGAAAAGGCTTTCACTAAGCCTGCCAAGCTTAGTGGGTGCAAAACGGCTTTTAATTGTGTCCCAACTCAGTGTTGGAACATTATGCGCTGTATTCCAGGCTTGTCAATGCTTTAATCAAAAAAATATATTTTTAAAGGATGAACAGCATAGAAACCTAATTGGTTTTAATGTCCAAGTATCAAGAAGTGGTATGAAACAGATTCTAGAAAATGTAGTGATAGCTTAACTCAGCTTACAGACAGTGATAGCCTCTGTTACTGTTATTCAGAATGGACTAAATCTGTGAATAGACACATCTAAGCTGTTTTAGATTGTCTGCTTTACAGGGCAAAAAATGTTTTCTATAAAAACTGTGTAGGGGTGTTGTGCTTGTGATAGACATTTCTGGTTCACTAATACAGCCCAGTGCACTTTTCTCTTATAAACACACTGCAGTAGGAAAGTCTTCAGATCACAAACTTCTAAAAAACAGAGTATTAAAAGAAATTAAAAACAAAGATCCGCCCTCGTTGGTGTTTATGCAAATATGCAGGGGCTTCATAAATCTACATTTGATACCGCAAGCATCATTAAGATGAGAATGAGTCTGTCATTTCAGCACTTGCATGCAGTATTAATCACAAAGGTCCTTTTAAACCATGTTGCTGATGGAGATGATGACAAGCTGAAGTTGAGGAATTATGCAAAGGAGGCATCCGTCTTGATCTGATTTCAAAGCAAAGCCCCATAAACCACACAGCTGTTTCATCTGCCTTTCTAGTCACTAAGTCTTCACATTAAAGGGCAGCTTAATTCCCTCTGTGTCTTGATGGAAGACAATGCCAGGTTTCTTAAAGGTTCATTGTTTCAGTTTGCTTTTTTTTTTTTTTTTTTAAACACACAGTCCAACATCTGCTAGGCCGTGGATAATGTAAATGAAATTGCTATGGCACCATAAACCCATAATTTAGCACGGTTTGCTTTTCAAGCCTTCAACTCTGACAGTGAAGTTCACAGAGAATGTGCAGTGGACTGCTACTCTGCTACTACCACTTTTTCCTCATTGGTTAACATGGAATCAGAAGGAGAGAGGGTGTCTCAGACCATGTCCTGAGTGAAATTGGATTCAAACTCACATCTCAAATTAGAGACCAGAAACCATTGCACCTCACACTACTGTGATATAAGAACATCTACTGTGCGCAGGGAAACTGATCACATGAAAAACAATATGTGTCGTTATGACCTATACAGCCTAGGATTTCATAATGTTCTGACTTGCAAGGGTCAATAGTATATGAAATGTAGCATGCTATGAAAATGGTGATTCTAATAATGAAATACAGTGAAGTCTCTTTTGGAAGTTCACCATTTGATCTTGACCAGACAAAGATTAAGGGGATGACATATGTTTGCATAATTAAAGTCCACACAGAGTTGTGTTTCAGATATAAACACTTAAAAGAGCATAACTCTGTGATATATCTCAGTGTAATTCTTCAAAGAGTGAGGTGGTCAATGGGGTTACTCCCTAGATTTATACTGTGTATGTGCTGATATAGAGTGCAGTTGTGTGTGTGTGTGTGTGTGTGTGTGAACATATTGTCTTTATCAAAACACGAGAGAGGCCATTTTATCAAGCTTTTTTATCAAATTTCATCAAGCTTCCTAAGGCTGTCGCTTCTCCCTCAGTGATATGGAGAATCTGGTATATTTACCAAATTTTGAGGCAGTTTTTGGCACTTTCGGTTTAGGTAAACCACTGAGAAAAATATGTTTTTTGTTTTTTCAGTGGCTGCTGCATCTGTCTTTGTAACAGGCACCTCAGTGGATTGTGGCATGGCAGCCTTGTAGCAGTTTGTAAAGCGCTGCATAGGATCCAGTTTAATGTAGTTCATGGGGTTTTATGTTCTCTTAGTTCACTGTGGGATTATACATTCAAATGCTGCATGACAAATCCTAGTCCTTTGAAGGTTTGGGGAATTTTGTGTTTACTGAGTGTTTTGCTTAGCATGTACTCTGAGGGGGAAAAAAAAAAAAAGATTTTTGAAAAAGCTCATTTTCATGTTATAGTTCAGGCATGCCTTTAACATGTTGAATCATCAGAAATTGATTCAGGAGTGATCATAAACTGATGACAGAGGAAGCGTTCAGACTTGAGGCTCGTGTTTTTGCTTACTGTGATGGCACCGCTCCCAAAAACCATAATCCACCTGTGCTGCATACTACATTTTTATGGGTTTGAAGGAAGTTCCATTTTCAAACTCTCAGGATAAGTCGCAAAATAATCAAGAGTAATTAAGGTATTAAAATGAAGATTTGTTCAGCTCTCCCATGTGCAGTTTTTGTAATGCATAACATTAGGACAGATTGTTGATTTAAGTGAAATCTTTAATTTGATTGGTTGGAAATTGTATTCGGCTTCGTTAAAATCTTTTTGTAGTTACTAAAATGTAATTACCTACATTTTGGTTTTTAAAATAATATTTTCTTGCTGTAAACATTCCACTTGCTTCCATGTTAGATACTTTTTTGTGTTTTAGTCTGATTGTCCCCTCAGCTGCATTCTCCTTTCCTGCTCATTGACATTTCACTGGTACACTGGTACACTGGTGCATGCTGATTACATGAAAGTGCTTCTGCTGGAAAGTGGAGCTCATGGGTGCTGCAGGCTCATACAGTGGAATTAGACCCAAAGGTGAAGTAAAACCAGCCAGTGTTGATAGATAATCCACATTTCTATTAGCCTACTTAGCACTTTTCTAATAGAGCTCATAGTCTAGCCTGGGAGATGAGTGGGCTGCTGTGTTTTTCATTATTACTAAGTCATGTCAACCATATATTTTTTAAATACTCATACTGTAGCTGATCTTAGGCAATTAGTGTTCAGAACTGACTTTGAATGTGGTGGTGTCAGGTGATGAGAGGCTTGTGTTTGATTGGATTTGATAAAACTCTAATCATGGGCCACAAAAAGGAGGAAAAAAAAAACAACCTTCATCTGCTTCTGATGATTTGCTTTTATGGACTTTACGGCCACACGCTGATGCTATGTAATTGCAGTCAGGAATTAATTAAATTTTGATTGGCCTTCTGAACCAGCATTGTGGACTCTTGTCACCACTGATTCTGCTCTGTCACGTCCATCTGTGTAACTTTCTGTGTAGCTGTCTATCTGAAGACCTACCTCCTCTTTCGTCTGTCTGAAGATAAAAGTGATGTTCTTGGAAATTATAATATTAAAAAGCCATGTGTATGTGTGTATGTAGGTGCACGTTCCTGCTGCATGTGAAAAAAGCCTACAGTTTTTTTCTTTTTTTTAGTTACTTGAAGATTTTTCCTTGCTGTGAATGGCTTTCATGTTTCCTCTAAGCTATATGGAACTAAATGGCTCATTTGCCAGAACTGAATAGGTTGTTTTATGCATAGGGTTGCACACTGAAAAGTGAAAGCACATAGACAAGGATGCAAATTGCTTGGTCATTAAAGGATCCTTTCAAAATGATGACTTGAGTCCTTTCAGTGAAGCTGTTCCTTGCAGCCAACAGAGCAGATTTTGATCCTTGTGTACATTGTTGAGTAAGCAAAGGTTAAATCATACACTGAAATTCAGTGTTCATGTGCTGTAAATTTAAACTCCTAGGCTTCTAGGCTTCATAAAAAATCATGCTGTCAGTGCAAAAACAACAGGAGCTCCTAAAAAGAAAAAAAAAAAAAAAAAAAAAAAAAAAAACCCCCCCTAATAAAAAAAAAAAAAAAAAAATCACCTTAAGGGCCAAACTGCATTATATTTCTTCACATCAATATACGGGCCGCGAGTTTGACCCCTGATTTAGAACAATATTACAGAACCATTTGCAGCTTAGGGGTGCATACATAACATGTTTAGACATTTCAATACTGATTTCCAATATCCTCCTTTAAGACACTCATTTGTTTCTGTATACATTGTCAATATAGGTCATGTTCTCAAAATATAAATTATTAGACTATAATTTGTCTAGTCAAATTATTTAAATATTAAGATGACAAACTGTTGCCTTGATTAAATAAGACACTGAACCCTTGAGGCATTGAAGCACCTTGAGGAAACTGTGATTTGGCACTATATAAATAAAACTGAATTGAACCCACAATAACCATGGCTAAGGCACCAAGGACAAACATCCTCACTCTAGCCAACAGAACAATATACAATCTGCTTCATTTTTTTTTTTTTTTTTTAATAGTAAAAGTGAGCTCTGTGGTCTATTCTTATTGGTCACCAGCACACCTCAGAAGTACTCAGACTCTTGGTGCTACTTTTTTGTCATGTCATGGCATCCCAGACAACTGCCATTTGTGTTCCATGATAATGTACCCCATGTTTGTCAGCTGAGCATATTAGTGAGGTATTAATACATAAATTCTTCAAAATAACTAGTTACTTTTGCTGTAAGATAAATAAAAACCATTTCAAGGCCTAATTGTAAAGTATAAAATAGAAATATTCAAAAAAAGGACAGGGATGTACAGGTTTTTGCAGATGCAAAGAGCTGCAGAGGTCCAACAGTGGCCATGATTGTGATTCTGTGAATGTGTGGTATCAACAACACTGACCTTCTGTACCACATTCTCCTTCTGCATTTGACTCTGCCTGAGCTTCTTAAGCAGCACAAGACGAGCCTCCTCCAGACGAAGTTCTTCTCTTAGAGCTTTGATCATCTGCTGCCTCTCCTCTCCCGTTTTCCCCTGGTACAAACAAGCACACAAAATTAGAAAGGCACACTATATCCGGATATAAGACCAGAGGGAACTTTGAGCTCTTTGAACTAAACAGCCATTCTATATAAACAATTCTTTAAATTTGGGACTTGACACAAAATCTACACGGAAGCTGTAGTTTGAACAGCATGTTATGTGAGCGACAGAAGCACCTCCAGTGCCCTTTCTGCATCTACACAGGATGTGTATGTAGAAAGTAAACAGGACATGTTTGGCTGAAATACATCACTCTTTTGTGCAAAGTTAAAAGTAGCAATTTAAAACCTGCTTACTTAAAGAAAAAGTTATTTTGATCATGGGATACATAATTTTGCTGGCTTCACCCATCTGTAGTAATGCCATTATTGGTATTTAGACACAGGCCACATTTGTATTAATGTTTGCCATGACAGCCTGTGGAAACATGCAAGTTTCACACAAGACTTGTGGCACATGTGGCAATGACTATTATCTATACTGTAAGCGTGACTTACATTTACAGTCACATGCTCAAAAAACAGTTTTATTTGTTGTTATTTATTGTCCACCTGCGTTGACTCAGGGTTTCTCTCTGATTACTCAGTTCAGATAAAATAAATATTGTGAGTGATTTTAACAGCTGCTGAAAATGACATCCTTAACTCTGCATTTAATCTATTATCAGACTCAACTAGCTTCTCTCAAAACGTTAAAGAGTCCATCCACCACTTTAATCACACTCTTCTGACATATGGCATGAAAATGAACACTGATTATTTTTCCCAATAACTCTCTTTTGCCTGATTATTTCTTAATTACATTTAAATTTACAGTAGGGCATAGCAGTAGGGAATATATTTCGTTACAGTAGATGTCTTTTGGAAAGTGCTGTGACTAAAAAGGACACAACTCCTCCACTGTTACTTTCTTGAATACCATGTGACAACAGTACAGAGAAGCTACCCAAGCTCTACTCCCACATAAATCGATTATCTCCTGAGAATAGAATAGCCTTTTATTGTCATTGTACATGTACAACGAAATTATTGGTGCTCCACGCCAACTGTGCAGGAGTAAAAAAAAACAAAAAACCCCAAAACCAAAACACAATAGTGTTAATAGCTCCTCTGAAAAAGAAAACCTTAAATCAGCTCTCCCTGCTATAACTCTTGGTTGGTGGTGTATCGGCAGCTTCTGTTCAGGACTATGCTTCCTCCTCATTGTCACCCACCCAGCCTGTTTTCCCAGCTGCTCAGGACAATCTGCTGGGTGAGCTAACAGTGGCTTTGCTACCAACGACTACGGGGCCCTAGCTAGCTGCCGGGTCTCCAATTCACTAAGTGTAGTATCCTCAAATATCTGAGGGACAGGTTGAAACCTCTCCAGTTGATTTATGCACCAGGGTTAAATGACTTGTACAACATATTCAATTTATTTCTTCACCCTTTGCAGAAGTGATGTGAATGCCTTTACCTTGAACATGTCCAGGTTAGCCTTGTGCACACGCTCTTCTGGCCGAGGTGTTGTTCTGGGACTGGAAGCCTCATTGTCTGACAGGATGATGACATCTGGTGACGGAGTTCGTCTGTCATGATCAGCATCACTTAGTAAGAAAAAACAAAAACAAAAGATAAAACAAAAAGTGCAGTCAATTTCTGCAGCATTTAAAGTGTTACTTTATCATCACAGAATCTGATAGTTTTACTAAACTGCTTGGGGTCGCTTGACAGCACATTTATTCTGCTGGTTTTCCAGTTAGTTCCAACCACTTTGGTGGAAGTAGTTGTGCCTGTACTGTGTCCTCTAGAAGGGGACAAGAGAGCTGTTACAATGGCAGTCAGTTTACAGATTTTGAATCTTTTGAGTCATGCTTGTTGGTTAAAACCAGAATAACAAAGAAAATGGGCCCCATTTCTAACTGCTTCATAGCAGCAAAGTATAGCAAGGAAACTGCATGTGCTGAAGACTTGGGAGTTATAAAGACAAACTGAAAAGCAGACTCTTTCACCACCTAGAGACGCAAATTTGGGGGACAGTAGTAACAGTAATGTATATTCAGATTATGTTCTCACCACTGTCACACATTTCATTTCATAACAGAAGATTTAACATACTGTATATCAACATTCTAAATAACATTTAGGCTAGTAGTGCTCTTCTGTGATTGTTCCATGCTATATATTCCATTAGCCCCAATCAGCTTGTGAGAGCAAGTGTCAGACCACAGTTTTAGTGCCAGATTTACTAAAGAAATGATTGATTTTTACAACTGACCCTGCTGTTGTATATGTATTTTCAAGAGTTCCTTTCTCAAGGTGCAAAATACAGAGAGGAAAATATTTAAATCAAGTGCGCAAACAAATTTACCAAAATATGCAACACACAGTTTACTGCTAATTGCATCAAAATTGAAAGCTGAAAAAAAGCATGTCTCAAATTTTATGCTTTATGCTGAAATGACCTGAGTGCACCAGTGTTTAGAATACAGCATGTTGTTTTGCCCTGTTTAGTAAATTGGGCCCTTAAGAGTTTTTGATTTATGTCATTTACTTTTTGTATGGATATAAACCTTTGGTATGCACCTCACACAAAATTTACATATAACCCCTGTTTCTGTAGGGGCAAGCTTGCACCATATACTGTACGTGGACTATTTCACAAATTTCTTACTGAACCTGTGGAATAAGTTAGCAAGAGGCCATAGTAGGACATTCCTTGCAGTTTGGGTGGCCAAAAATGTTCCAATGAGGACAATAGTGAAGATTTTAATTGTAACCCAAGGTCTCACCCAGTAGTTACTTTTGCAGAGTAAAATTAGCTGCTAAGGTAAACTGGTATTTTCTTTAAATAATCAAATAAATGATGCCTGGATTCAGGTAAACTCACATCCTATAAAGCAGATTCCTTTTCTTTACACAAAATTCTTCTGTTTAAAATTTTTTTTCTCACCATCTTCTCCCAGCGCTCATGTCAACGGGCTCATCCAGGATGTTCTCCTTTCCATTCTTACTTGGTCCAACAGGGCTACTGTGGCTTCCCAGCCTCAGACTACCATTTAACTTCTCCTCATAAGCAGCACCCATTAGGCTCTGATGATGGAGGGTGCTGGCTCCAGGGCCCTTTCCATCTCCCAAAGTCCCTGCAACATCTAGGGCTGCTAGGTCAGCTAAGTCCTTGCGTTTAAGAAGCGCCAGCATCTTCAGGCGCTCCATGGCCTCGTGACCTTCCATTTTGAGGCGCTTGGCCAATGCCTCTTCTCGCTCACTGGGTGACTCAAGGCCTCGCTTAAGTAGGTTAAGCCTCAGTGCCTCCTCAGACATCTGCTCCATCCTAAAAAGAGGCAAGAGAGGTCAGACAAGTTAGCAGAGCCACCTTAAACCCAAATGGATTCAGGTCAAATAACAAATATGCCCCTCTATGTAACTTAAAGCAGGAGTACAGTTACCCACCAGATTGGGTGCAATAGCTGAATGACTTTGGAACCTCCAATCGTTCCCGCCCCTCTATAAAAATTATACCAGATTTTCTCACCTCTCTTTGTCAGCAAAATTAATCCCACGTTCCACTGAAACCACATGGAACAACTCCCAATTATCACCCCAGCTATCTAACAACAAAGCTAGAATTGATTTAATCTGGTATTAACATGATTACGTTTTGTATATTTTTACACTTTTCCTAATCCAGATAATGTAATGCAGATGTAAATACACATAGAACACAGTATTGCACAGTGCTCCATGGTGAATACTATTTTCATGTAGACTGCAAAAAATAAAGAAATTAATAAATCAATCGATAAGAAAAAGCAAAGAGCAACAAAGATACAACCCTACCAAATTATAGACCAGTTAAGGGTCACCAAAAAAAGGTCATGCTGGTTGGAAAGGCAAACCCTGTCACTGCCAAGTCCCCCTATTAGCATGACAAAACAAACAAACAAAATAGTGTGTAATGAAGAAGAGCAGGGGGCAAACCTGACGGTAAACTTATTCAGATGGAAGCGGATTAGAGACAATATATTAAATCGATTGTCTCCTCTGGGTTCCTATAAAATAGTTTAAAGCATGGATGACATCTTTAAGGGTAACCATGACAATGCCTGTTAGTACATTCGCTTTGTCATATGACTTCAGCATGTTGTCAAAGCCAAAAGGAAAGTGGAGGCCAAACAGCTTTCAGGCCTTTGGCTGCAGTGCTGAGGCACAACTTTTACTTTGAAGGTAAATGGTCTCCATTTCTGGTTTGTGTTGCACTTTTTACAGTGCTCAGAAAGTAGCCATAGAGTGATTGTAGAGAAATGCATCACTTCTATTTAAATTATGACCACAGCAATGTGTTAATGAGCTATACATCTCATCTATATGAATACAAAAAAATAAAAAATAAAATCCTTCAAGCTCTGGTCATGGGCCTGGGAGCTTACCTTTGCTCTTCTAGGCAGAGAATTGCTGGAGCATACTGCTCCGATTACCACACACACATACTTATGGGCTCTGGAGCACTGCTTGACAAACACATTTTATTCCTCACTTTATCACTTCCTATTGGTAGATTATACCTGCTTGCGTCATTCTACCATGCCCCTCATTTCTTTTGTATCATGGTATCAGGGTTTTCACTGCTCTAATCTGTTCATCCTGTCCTCCACTAGTGTCAGTTATTAACCACAGTTATTAACCTCACATCTACAGCTGCCTCTTTAACACAGGGAGGAGTCTTAACGGTCCCACAATATGGCTCTCCGTGCCACTTCTTCCTCTAATTAAATTGTGACGCAGCGGTGGAGCCGTCGACTCCATTTGCTGGGAGTAAAAACACAAGCAGCTCGTGTAACCTCTCCGCCGATCCAGCCACCTCACCACATTTAATGAGCCAGAGATCTCTGCTGAGAATGGCGCTTATAAGCCAATCACAGTTTGCCTTGCTCTGCACGTCAGTAACTGGCACCCCACACTCTCTCACTTAGACGTCCCCTCCCCCGGTTACTGTCGCTGCTGCCAGGCTTT